>JARSSU010039348.1:0-12146 GCA_029619165.1 Eurosta solidaginis | reverse complement strand
TCTCACCCTGTTTCCAAGTTGGTGCAACCCTGTTGTCTATTGTGAATGGACAATAGGTGTTGGAAACAATTTGGAAACGGGGAGTTCGGCTCGAAAAGAGAAAAGGCGGCCATTGTTATCAATTTTGGACTGAATGAAAACCAGCAGCATCAACATAAGCAGCTATAAATACCGGCTACCAACGGCAGCAGATTAACTGCAAAAAAAAGTTTAAATATGTATGTATTCAATAAAGTACTTTTTCATAGGGATTTTAATACATATATATATATATATATGTACACTTAACTCTACAATTTTTTCGATTACAACAGTGCATCCGTTTACACAAAACAATTGAAAATCTTTATAAATTTGATTTGAATTTTGGAATTTTTATACTCAGCTGAGCAGAGCTCACAGAGTTTATTAACTTTGTTCGCATAACGGTAATCCGTAACGGCATAAACTAATCGAGATACATATAGACATCTATATACCAAAATTATCTGGGCGGAAAAAGAAATTTATTTAGCCATGTCCGTCCGTCCGTCCTTCTGTCCGTCCGTCCGTAAACTCGATAACTTGAGTAAATTTTGAGGTGTCTTGATGAAATTTGGTATGTAGGTTCCTGGACACTCATCTCAGATCGCCATTTGAAATGAACGAAATCGGACTCTATAACCACGCCCACTTTTTCGATATCGAAAATTTCGAAAAACACAAAAAGTGCGATAATTCATTACCAAAGACGGATAAAGCGATGAAATTTGGTAGATGGGTTGACCTTGTCACGTAGAATAGAAAACTAGTAAAATTTTGGACAATGGGCGTGGCACCGCCCACTACTGAAAGAAGGTAATTGAAAGTTTTGCAAGCCGTAATTTGGCAGTCGTTGAAGATGTTATGATGAAATTTGGCAAGAGCGTTACTCCTATTCCTATATGTCTGGTAAATAAAAATTTGCAAAATCTGATGACGAACACGCCCACTTTTTATATGTTTAAGTCAAATTATAACAAAAAAGTAAATTATGTCAACATTCAACTCCAGTATTAATAATTGCAACAAAATACAAAAATAAAAGAAAATTCCAACATGGGCGTGGCTCCGCCCCTTTTCCTTTAATTTGTCTAGAATACTTTTAATGCCATAAGCCGAACAAAAATTAACCAATCCTTGTGAAATTCGGTAGGGGCATCAATTCTATGACGACTACTGGTTTCCGTGAAAATGAGCGAAATCGGTTGAAGCCACGCCCAGTTTTATACACAGTCGGCCTTCTGTCCTTCCGCTCGGCCCTTAACACGATAACTTGAGCAAAAATCGATATATCTTTACTAAACATAGTTCACGTATTTATGTGAACTCGATATCGGAAAATAACGAAAAATTCAAAAGAAAATGCCATAATTCTATACCAAATATGAAAAAAGGAACGAAACATTGTAATTGGATTGGTTTATTGACGCAAAATATAACTTTAGATACAACTTTGTAAAATGGGTGTGGCACCTTCCATATTAAGTAGAATAAAATGAAAAAGTTTTGCAGGTCGAATTCAAAAGCCCTTAGAATCTTGGCGGGAATACTCTTCGTTGTATTACATATATAAGTAAATTAGCGGTACCCGGCAGATGATGTTCTGGGTCACCCTGGTCCACATTTTGGTCGATATCTCGAAAACGCCTTCACTTATACAACTAAGGGCCACTCCCTTTTAAAACCCTCATTAATACCTTTAATTTGATACCCACATCGTACACACTATACGTACAACACATTCTAGAGTCACCCCTGGTCCACCTTTATAGCGATATCTCGAAAACGCCTTCACATTTAGAACTAAAGCGCACTCTCTTTAAAAATACTTATTAACACCTTTCATTTGATACCCATATCGTACAAACAAATTCTAGAGTCACCCCTGGTCCACCTTTATGGCGATAACTCGAAAAGGCGTCCACCTATAGAACTAAGGCCCACTCCCTTTTAAAATAATCATTAACACTTTTCATTTGATTCCCATATCGTACAAGCACATTCTAGAGTCACCCCTTGTCCACCTTTATGGCGATATCCCGAAATGGCGTCCACTTATAGAACTATGGCCCACTCCCTTTTAAAATACTCTTTAATACCTTCCATTTGATACCCATGTCATACAAACACATTCAGGGTTACCCTAGGTTCATTTTCTACATTGTAATTTTCCCTTATTTTTTATTAATTTTTTTAATTTTCCCTTATTTTGTCTCCAAAGCTCTCAGCTGAGTATGTAATGTTCGGTTACACCCGAACTTAGCCTTCCTTACTTGTTTTGTATCAATTAAAATTATCAACTAAAATTTCCATACAAAATATTGCCGATAGAAAGTGAAAAAGTGAAATTGGTGATACATATATTTTCTTTATAAAACATACTAATCAAATTGTGGGTGCTTTAGAGAACTCTGAGCAACTTGACGTCATATAAACTGACTTATCGAAAGCATTCGACAAGGTTGATCATAATATTCTAGTACGCAAGTTAGCCAAGTATGGAATCAGTGAAAACTTGTTGAAATTCGCCACGAGTTTTCTATCGAACAGAAAGCTCTATGTGGCATTTGGAGCCGACAAGTCATCTCTACATATAAACGCTTGGTCAGGTATTCCGCAGGGTACCCATTGTGGGCCTCTATTATTCTTAATTTTCATAAATGATTTGCCCCAGCAATTCAAATTCGCAAATGTTTGATGTTTGAGGACGATGTCAAACTATTTATGACGACCCGTAATAGCTCTGACTGCAACTCTATTTCCAGTCATATTGACTTCATTTTGGCAAAGTCATTTGCAATGGTTTGGTTCATTAGACGAAACACCAGTGGCTTAAGGACCCTATGACGTTGAAGGCACTTTATCAGCCCAATTCTAAACGAAAATTCCGTGCGAGCTTTTCCCTTCTCCCATTCCTCGTATTCTAAATAAAAATTCCTTGAGAGTTTTTTCACTTCTCCCTTTCCTCCTATTCTGAACAATGTTCGAAAAAGAGGAAACCGGTTATGGGAGAAAAGTAGGTATTATGAATGTGAGGGAGCAGGAGATTTCTTTGCCATTTCATAGGAGTTTTTTCACCAGTTAAATTGAAGGGAAGGCATCAAAATAGTTAAAGGAAATTGGTTCTTTTAAGAAAGAAAACTTATTTGTACAAATTTGTGCTAAAATATGTATTTACATTCTACCACAATATTCTCACTGTTATACAACAACAACAGCAACCACAATATTCTTTATTTGAAGTCGAAAAGTATATCATAAGCAACGGAAGAGCTCTTTGTATATTTGATGCAGCCATCCAGAAATTGCGCAAGGATTTTTTAAGAAGGCTTAATTAGATTTTGGCATATGGCGAAAGGCGAACTCAACTCGACGTGGCCGCCAGAAAATGCTTTGCAGAATGAAAGCAGGTAACTCCGGCGGATTGTGTTAACCCGCCGTCTTCTCTTATGCTCCTCTGTTGATGTGCTGTGGCACCAATTCATTACTCATTTCAGTGTATACCACATGAAATGCAATAATGTGCATTGTTTATACTTATTTCTTAATTTCAAACAAATTCGCAACAATAATTAAACTTTTCAATTTTTTAAACAAATAAGAAATGCGCAACGAAATTTCAATTGACAAAACAGCTGACTTCGAAAATTCGAAATTCCTATTCCCCAAAGTTTCTTCTCCCCAGGAGAAAAGAATTGGAGGAATTTTTCCGCGGGAATAAAAAAATCCGCGAGAACAAAATTCCGCGAGAATATTTAGAATGGGCTGTATGTCTCCTTGGTCAGACGTCGCATTGTATATTGTTCAATAATATGGAACCCTTTTATAAATCTAACTCCTATAAAATTGAAAGAGATCAAAAAGTTTTTACGAAATTGCTTTACGGATGCTTCACTGTCCCAGACGGCCTCCCATCGTATACCAGCAGGCGCAAATTGCTTGGTATTCAGGCTTTGCACGACAGAAGAACTTGTATCTCACTAATGCTTGCCTATAATGTAACAACTTGAGCATAAATTGCTCCAATTATCTAATTTGTTCATTCCATATATTCAACTGCGTGATCGTCGGCATATAAGATTATTTATCGAAATAACTCATAAAACGAATTATGCTATGAATAAACCTATAACTAGACTATACATCTAGCAAATCGATTCAGTAATGATCTTATTTTAATAACAGCTCATATAAGTTTAAGCTTGAATTGTTTCTATTTTAACTAGTCTGTAAGAAAGCATGCACTTTTAGACTGATTGAATTAAATAAATAATTAAATATACATTCTATACTTGGAAACAATATTTTTTATAGAATGTGTGTATAGGCATATAATACATAAATTATGGCTAAAAGCGAGAATTTTGCATTTTTAAGAAACGACGTATGCATACACAGATACATTGTGTAAAAATTGAATACATTAAAATTTAATAGTTTTGAAACATTGAATACTTTTAAAATACTTTAAAAATTAATACAACTTAACTGGTGACACACATAACACTGGAATTTATATTTTCTTTACAAAAACACTTGCAGTAATGCATAAAAAATTACATATGCAATGTCTATATTTTGGAAACAATAGAAATTTTTATAAAGGCACATGATCGATCAAGCGGGAAAGCGTGGGTTCAAGCGCGTGGCTGTACAGTGTCGAAGATTATGTGTACCTTAGACTAACAAAGTTGCTTCTATCATTAAAAAGAGAGGACTGTAGACTCATGACAGGTATTCTGACTGGACACTGCTTTCTGGCGTCACATACCTTTAATTAGGCTTGGTCAGTGATAGCAGATGTAGGAAGTGCGGGTTGGAGGAGGAAACGATCGAGCACGTTCTGTGCTCGTGCCCTATACTTGCCAGGCTAAGGCTCTAGCTATTAGGAGTGATACAGCTGTCAGATCTAGAAGCAGCAATTGGTTTAAGTCCTAGGAAGCTTCTAGTATATGGCAAGAGGACGGAGTTATTTTATAACATAGGTCCTGGTTTTTGATAGGGTTTTTCAGTTTGGTCGTTAAAACAAACTTCTGGTAACACTATGGACTAATCAGTCTATGTGGGATCCTCATGGAACGGCCAGTTCAACCTAACTAACCATGCATATATATAAATACGTTTTATGAAAATTTAGTACATTAAAAACTTAAAAAAAAACATTAAAAACTTAATCCTTATTATATTCGATACTTTTGAAATACTTTAAAGTATTTCAACAAAACAAACAAAAAATTAATGCAAAAAAAAGAAGAAACATTTGCTGTGAAACGGTGCGGCCAACACATTAAATAATGAAAATTTAATACATTTTTTTCAATTACTGAACATTTTGCTGTGAAACGGTGCGGCCGACGCGTTAATAATGAATATATTGTGACGAATATTAGTGACAGTAAGTGATATCACATCACTAGTCTGATGCTAAGTAAATGAAGCCACAACAACAATAAAGCAGGCAGTCACTTGTATCTACATAAACGAATCAATCATTAAGTCTACACATATATACGTACAGATAGCAGAGAGAGACGCACAAACACATGCATATATCTTATCTGAGATGCTCCCAAAAGTAGGCAATTATCTGTGGAAGTATCACTCACATATACACGCGCAAATGAGAAGCTATAACGTGCATCGTTATAGCTATGTTATAGCTGGTAGCAAATTCTAGAAATAGAAACGCCTAGAAATATTCAAGGAGGAAACCAAAAGTATAAAAGCAACAGCAGCTGAGGCACGACGAATCAGTTTGATTTAAGCACGCTATCCTTTGAGAAGTAGAAGTGTTATTGTGAAGTACTTCAATAAAGGCGATTTTGCATTATTGAATAGTGGAGTTATTTATTCAATAGTATAGAGATTAGAACGTTAGTAGAAGGTTGCAAATAAGCGGAATTTCTCAAATTTCGTTACAGTTGGTGTCAGAAAAGGAATTGTTGAATGAATTCCGAATACTGCGAATACAACTAGGACATGGCAAAGTTAAGTGAATTAAGGATCCAGCAATTGAAAAAGAGTTAGGAGAATCGTGGGTTGAGTACAACCGGTAATAAGACCGAACTTAAGCACGGCTACGAGATGTTATGGAGTCGAAAGGAATTAATGTGAACAGTACGTCTTTCATCTTAATAGCGACGAGACAACAACAAAATGGAAGAAACACCGCAGACAATGGAGAACACAGACCTGAACATGATATATGGCTGCAATATCGGCACAAATGTCCGAAATGTCATCACAAATATCCACCAACATGTCATCGCAACTGGAATCACAGGAGACACGTATAACATCCAAGATGAAGTACAGGAGGCACGCATTTCAGAAATGGCGTCGCAAATGTCATCTCAGTTGAAAGAACAGAAGACATATATGACATCTCAGTTGGCTGAGCAGTTGAAAGCACAAGAGGCCGGCATATCTCCGCAGCTAGAGGCACAGGAAGCAAGGGTAATATATAAGCTGGAAGCGCAGGATGCAAAATCGACTCAACGTCAGGCACTAATCGCCCAGCAGTTTCAGCGAGCCAATCCAAAGGTAAAAACACCATCCTTTGACGGTTCTGTTCCTTTCCAGGTCTTTAAGCTACACTTGAGAAGACCGCAACAGTGAACAAATGAAATGCTGATGATAAAGTTGCTGCACTCTTCATGGCATTGAAAGGGCCTGTAGCTGAGATCTTACAAACCATTCCAGATGGCGAACGGAACTGTTATGAAGCATTGGTCGGCGCTCTAGGAGACGATACGGAACGAGCATAGGAGACAGATATACCAAATGGAGTTACTGAAATGCTTCCAGAGAGCTGGGGAAACATTTCAAGTGTTTGCGTCGGATGTTGAAGGCTGGCACATTTAGCGAATGCGGACGCACCCGTGGAATACACCGAAAATGTAAAAATTCAGAGCTTTATTAATGGAATACGGGATGTCGAAACGAAGCGAGCGACATACGCAAACCTAAAACCTACATTCACAGAAAGGGTATCACATACTCTGATTCAGGAAACAGCGTCGCTTCTGTGTAAGCCAGTTTTCAAAGCACGCCGTGTGGACGTAGAAAGGCAGAGTGGGTAGACGCAGTTTTGGAAGCTTTAAAAGAACGCAACAAAGAATAATGGTGCAATCAAATGTTTTAAGTGTGGAAAGCCCAGGGCCATTGCACGTCATTGTCGCGCCCGTCCTGTAGTTCCAACTAGGCTGGTCGTAAACTAAATGCTAGAGGAGAATAAGCAAGAGCGAGTCCGATGTAAAGATCAAAACTTGCGCCAGCTATGAATGTCTGAGATATCTATCTCGCAAATTGGAGAAACTCGAGCAGTCTTACGTCAAAGGAAATGTGGATGGCAAGGACGTTCGTGTACTGACTGTAGAATGGGCGCATCTCATTCCTAGTCCGATTGATTTGGCCTACAGGAGAGTAAAGCCATACCGGAGCAAGGTTGCGTACGGTCAATGGCGAGTATAACAAGTCCGGGGATAAGTGATCTGTGAAGTCTTAATTGGGAAGGTCATGGCTCTACACAAATTCGTTGTAGCGGAGATTGTTGATGAAGTCATATTGGGAGGGGACTTCTTAGTGACCATGACATCAGGATCGACATGAAAAAAGGAATATGAGCTATAAGAACCAGGATATAACACTTAACTTTAGTTTGGAGAAAGGCTTCAGCAGTAAGCGAGTGCTGGCGGAGAATACTCGACAAAGACCAGGAAAGTCAAAGGTAAAGGTTGATTGAACGAATGGGCCAAATAAAGTGAAATCAAAAGTACCTGCGAGAGAAACACTGGCATTGACACAAAACCAAATGACGCACAAAAACGAACGAAAGAATTTCCCAGAAGGAATGCGAGGGTAGTTTCAAACCAGGGCGCAACTACTCTTGTGAACGTGGCTGGGAACGATACTGATTATGCGAAGCCAATCCCTCAAGCGCAAGCTCTGCGAAATAGTTCATTGGCCAAAGAACACAGTGTGGAGGAACGGCCCAGGGTAATGTGTAGTAGGATGAAACAAAGGTACCGCAAGAAGTATAATCGGAAGGTTTTTTGGAGGGAGGTTTGGTACTGCTATACAACCCCCACCGGCGGAAAGGTGTTCCATCCAAATTTTGGTGGCAGTGGGAAGGCCCTTGCAGAGTTGTGAAAGGATCAGTGATGTCATCTACCACATACAAACTATTGGTAAACCATGGATAGAAGGGTGGTTCAATTGGGGAGGCTAGCAGCGGTTAGATCAAGAGATGGAGGGCAGTGTAACGAATATTAGTGACACTAAGTGATAGTCACCATCACTAGTCTGATGCTAAGTAAATGAAGCCACAACAACAGATAAGCAGGCAGTCACTTGTATCTACATAAACGAATCACATCATTATGTTACACATATGTACGTACACGCAGCGGAGAAGACGCACAAACACATGCATATATCTTACCGGAAATGCTACCAAAAGTAGGCAATTATCTGTGGAGTATCACGCGCATATGAGAAGCTATAACGTGCATCTGTAATTATGTATAGCTGGTAGCAAATCTAGAAATAGAAACGCCTAGAATATATGTCAATGAGGAAACCAGAAAGTATAAAAGCAGCAGCAGCTGAGGCCGACGAATCAGTTTGATTTAAGCACGCTATCTGTTGAGCAGTAGAAGTGATATTTTGAAGTACTTTAATAAAGGTCATTTTGCATTATTGAATAGTGTAGTTTTTTATTCAACAGTTTAGAGATTCGAACGTTAGTAGAAGTTGCAAATAACGGAATTTCCCAAAATCGTTAAAGATATAATTTTGATGAAAACGGTAGCGTCCGTAAAAATTTAAAATTAATGCTTTTAGTGCAACGGTGCGGCCGTCACGATAAAACAATGTTAACAAATATAAATTGCAATAAACATATTTTAATTGGGGCAAGACAATCGGAAAACAGATCAGTCTTCTCTCTTGTATACATATATGGTAGCACCACCGGTACAAAGCAAACAATTTTTTTAAGCCAAAAATTTAATTAAGGTTCACAGGGAATACAAATTCGGACTTACTTTCAAGTAACTCTATCAAATATATGCCCACATCAATAACACAATCAAGTAAAGCGGATTCAATTTAATTAGATTATAAATCATTTCAAATTTCTTTCCATTCAAATCCGTTCATATCATAACTCATACAATTTAGATTATAAAATCATTCCAAATTTCCTTCCATTCAAATTAATTCACATTCATAATTCAACTTTCAACTTTTGCTTAATTCAATTTAAGTTACAAACTCATTTCCACTTTTCTGATTCACGTTTTTTAATACACACAACATCCAAGCTCTCACACCTTATTTCTGCTAATGTCAAATTTCCTGAAACAAAATTCAAATAATTGAGAGAAAATTTCTTTAAAAATAAAAAACACGTTTTACATACAGGTCGTTCTTTACCGACAGGCAAGAGAGTTAGTGATATAAAAATACTTTAATTGAGGCATATATAACATTCTAGTAGAGGTAAGGGTTTTTGGAAACCGACCTAGGCAGTTCTCTGTGAATAGAAGTTTATCACGTTGTTGGAAGAATAATTAAATGTTTTACAAAACTCAAACTGCTCAGTAAGTACCAAATAACTACAGCGACTTAGTCCAAGATAACATTTTATGTCAGATACTAATCGGGAAGAAAAATAATCCTTCGACGTACACAAAACCGATTCTGAGGAGAAGAAGATTCTCTTGACCCAGAAAGCCAGAAACACTCGATAGTTGTATCGGTGAACAAAGTCGTTCTTTATCTCATACTGAAAATATTTTCATTACAAGAAAACTTCTGTGGTTTCGATAACAGTCGTTACATCAAACAATTCTTAGGGTCTTTTAACACGTGTTCAAATTTCAACCAATGTCGTAGTAATTTCTAGAACCAACATAGATGCTACATCAGAGCAAAAGGAACAGTTTATTGGGTCGTCTGCGTCCGTATTTCAGGGGAAAACTATAACGGTGACCCATTAGCGCTAGAGTCCTTCACAGATAAAATTGAACTAGTAGAAGGCTATACCGATCCAGATCGTATGCCAACTTTTATTTCATTTGTTAAATCGAAGCTAGAAAGAAGCAAGATAAGCAATTCCGACAAATATAACATCTATCCAAGAAATAAAGATGCGCCTAAAATCCGAATAAAGCCAGACAATTCAAAAGTCGTTGCAGGTAAAATGAGCTCCACTAAATATTTACCAACAATAATTTAACCGGAATTGCTAAACGCGTAGTGGAATTACTGAAGCTTTAGAGAGGCTCTGAATTACACAGTGCTACATATCTCAAGAACTTTAATAGCGACCTAGTGTCCGTTGTAGGTTTTGATGAGTAGATCAAGATGCCGTGTTTCAACTATTTTCTACAACCCGAAATTTTCAAGTTATTGTTGAAAAACTGTTTTCTTGTACCTCAGCGCATTCAAAAATATCGTTACTCCGTCATTTTTACATCAATTTTTGATTGCTTACAGTTTTGGAAAGATTAAGATAGGGCTTTAAAATATATATATT
Source organism: Eurosta solidaginis (assembly GCA_029619165.1). Taxonomy (NCBI): domain Eukaryota; kingdom Metazoa; phylum Arthropoda; class Insecta; order Diptera; family Tephritidae; genus Eurosta; species Eurosta solidaginis. Next base: position 1,582 of record JARSSU010039348.1, on the reverse strand, counting down.
TCTTTACACTTTTTATAGCAAAATTTTGAGATTTTTTAAAAGTTATCTAAAATTTTTCTGTTTTTTTTTAATTTTTCAAGTTTGACGTGCTTTTAATGTATCATTTCTTTAATGAATTATTTTTTTCTTAAAGAGGTTGAGAGAACATTCCTATTTCGAGTAAAAAAGTACTGGTTGATCAAGTTCGGTTGAGAATTGTTGAAATGACAACACTTTTTGTGAACAAAAAATTTTGCTCTCATCGTAGAATCGATATCGCGCCATGTCAGGATTGAATGTATGATTTCAGTATATCGCTGCCATCGTATTGAACATTCTTATCGGTTCTTTATTCCACCCTTATTTTTTGTTATAACAAAATTTCAATTATTGACTTAATTATGTAAACAATTTCGATATTTTTTATTATCTACATATATATCATCTCTCGAGTAATTTTATTTCGCTCTATGTTGGAGAGAAAAAATAAAGAAATAAATAGTTGCAAATATATTTACATAAAATTTTGTTTTATATTATGTACTTAATACAAAAAAAAACTTCGAATTCGATATCTGTTAAACTGTTTGCGTTTATAAGCCACATCGTCAGTATCGCGTTTTAGAGACCAGCAATAATTTGCCAGCATTCTGATCTGACTTTTTCCGACAAAGCGTTTTCGATCTCTAATAGTTCCTGATGGAACGTTCTCCCTGTTCGTCACTGAATTGTCCAAGAGATTTCAGGGAAAGAAATCCAAATATGAATGCAGAAAATGGACTGTTTATTGACATTCTGCACCCCCATCTGCACGATAAGCCTCTAGAACTCATCACTATTTCTACGTAGTTTGCGCTTCTGTTATTCCCCAAAAATTGTTGCATAGAGAATAAGACTCGCCCATGCTCTTGCTCTACGTTATTAATTTGTTTGAAAATTCCGTATCAGAAAATATTTTTCGTCTTGTGGGCCAACAAACATACCTGTAAAGTGACAATAATGAGAAAATTGCTGTAAATTACAGATTCTTATAGAATTTTCAATACTTTCTTTGATCTTCGCATCACTCAGTCTTGGGAAAAACTGTTTTCAAGTGTGAAAAGCTCACCGTCTTTTTGAAGTTGGTAACAAATTGTTTCATATAGCCTATTTCTTACCTGAAAATCTTGGACAATTCAGTGACGAACAGGGAGAACGGTTCCATCAGGAACTATAAGAGATCGAAAAACGCTTTGTCGGAAAAAAGTCAGATCAGAATGCTGGCAAATTATGCTGGTCTCTAAAACGCGATACTGACGATGTGGCTTATAACACGCAAAAGATCTAGCAAACATTTTAACAGATATCGAAATTCGAAGTTTTTTTTTGTATAAGGTACATAATATAAAATACAAAATTTATGTAAATATATTTGCAACTATTTATTTCTTAGTTTTTCTCTCCAACATAGGAGCGAAATAAAATTACTACGAGAGATGATATATGTAGATAAATAACAAGTAAGGAAGGTTAAGTTCGGGTATAACCGAACATTACATACTCAGTTGAGAGCTATGGTGACAACATAAGGGAAATAACCATGTAGGAAAAATGACGAGGAACC
>JARSSU010039347.1:0-12450 GCA_029619165.1 Eurosta solidaginis | reverse complement strand
AACTAATTTGCATTTATGTTACGGAGATATGTTTTTATTGTTTTCAAACCGTATAATTTTAACATAACCATGCACGCGAAATATTAATTCATATACCGTCAAAGCCTATCCGCAGACCGCAAAACAAGCAATTTACCTATCAAACCGAATTTTGCAATCCGCTATATGTAGAGATGCAAGAGGACTAGCCACTTCGCAAGCTTGAGTTTAGAGTTCACTTTCATAGGTGATTAGAAATTCCACAAAATAGTGCGACATAATCTCTCGTTTCTTTATAGTCAGTTTTTTTTTTTTTGGCCGTGAACTGGTGTGATGAGAATAGCAGAATTGAAAGCTTCCCGTTAAACGACAAATTAAATAAATAAAAAATAAAAAAATAAATAATGGGTGTGACTGGTTATGTTTATTTATACTTATGCTGCGTAGCATTAAAAATTTTTGTTCTGCAAAAGTGGATTCCACTTATGAATTTCTACTTCCATTCAATTATTACTAATAGTAAAAATATGCATAATGTTAATTATATACCCAACCTATCAACGTAAATCATGTAATAGCAAGAACGTAACCCCTTAAAATAGATAGAAAGAACTGTTTGTTGATGAAACGGCAATCAGGCGAGCCAAGATAGATAGTAGTGTAATAAAAGAACAATTTCAATTATATTACCGAATTGCCGGAGTTAACTAATTGCATACAATACATATAGTTATGTACGTATGTATGAGTTACATATACATAATGAATAGCCCTAAAAGTGTAGTGAAATATTAGTTTAATCCAAATTTTATGTTGCTATTCATATAGACATAAGCTTTGTCCGGTTCAAAATATTAAATAATGTAAGGGACAAAATAAGAAATATTTAATAAACACTTATAATACATATCATACACAGTGAAGTACGTTAAGAATATCTATATATATCGCCATATATAATGTTTGTACATGTATTCATTAATGCAGTAAAAAAAAAAAATAAAAAATAAATTTATTACTCTTAATATACGGACTATAACAATCTATGTCGTACGGTTGTTACACGTTGTAAAGTTATTACCTAGATGCAAGTATGTCTAATTATAACTTTGCGTTAAAGGTGACATTTTTAACGAAACTTTTTGTATTGTTATTTGCGAATATACATTACCCTGTGTGAAAAATTGTAAAATTTCTTGCAAATCATTTTTATTTCCATCCCGTTAGCGTGGATAGTATCGTGCCGTTTAAACTATTACATAATATATAGTACTTTACAGAGTTCGCAGGATGTCACCCAGAACCACTTGCACGAAAAAGCCATGTAAATAGAGTAATGCATTACACTATATTAGCGGACAGGCCGATTTGCGAGAGTTAATAACCTAGATGCAACAAGGGTTGGGGATTACGATGTCCATTTTGAACCAGGAACAATAAACTCGTTTCAGACGTTCTTTTGTATTGTCAATAACGTGCGACTGAAACCCTTTGCACAAAAAAATGAAGAAAGAGGAAGAAATTCCCCCAAGATAAACTGAAATAACATAAAAATGAATTTAATGGTAATTCGCTTACTAGCAATAAAAACCAAAAGTTATTTAGTTTAATATCAAAATTATTTTTTAACGTATATATACACAGAAACAATTAGGCTGTAAGAAATATAGGAGTTTGACTCCGAATAATTTTATGCGATGTAAATGTAATCAGGAATTAAACGTACAAACCGAGAATCACAATGTGAACATTAGAATTCTCGATAGAATTTTAAAAATATTAATGTCCTAAGTTATTAAATTATGTATTGATATCTGTCAAATAATATCTAAATTTGTAAAATGGGAATTGCTGAGGGTCTCCTTTCTGTAGAATGTGTTCACCAAAGGCTATTACAGGTATAGTGGCACCGAAATACAGTGTAGGACGGTGGCCATGGATTTGAAGGTGGAGATATGCATCGGGGCGTCGGACAACAACTACCGCGGCGCCATCCCGAGTTATATTCGGCCACATTTCTTTTTTTAGTTAACTTTTTAAGCGTTTGTTTTTTTTTTAATTTCCAGCTGTTAGTTAACCGGCAAGTCCGACGATTCGCGGTACTTTTTTTTAAAGTTAGATTTTTTTTTTGCATGTCTTCGTTTTTGAATTCTAACAATTTTGAATGTTTTAACGGTCGTGTCCGTTGGTCATCGGTATAGAGCGACGGATGCCGTTTTAACGTATGATTTCAAGATGTTTGAATTGCGTTCATGCGCGCTCGTTTTGTCAGTTTTGACGGTTTTTTTTTTTTAAAGGTGATAGATTAGGAACTTTTTCTGTTTTCTGTTGTCAACCATAAATCATGCCGACTGCCTTTATCTACTGCAAAGGCTACATCACAGATGCGATTTGCCTATAACAATTTCTTTTTAAAGAAGTCATAGCAGATTTAAAAACATGATGATGCTGACCCCTCGGACAAATAGACAGAACTTTATTAGGACCGAGAAGTTGAGTGTATGAGCACATACTATACTTTAAACTTTTTTCGTTGAGGCTTCCAATTTATTTGACTTAAATAGAATATAAGAAAAAACGCTAGGCGCGATTACCATCCACGATACACGATCGCATAGAATGGCCTACCGAGTGCCTATCGGATTATAGTAAGATAGGGCTCCAAAACCTGGTTCATAAGCCGAAAAAGCGACCATTGATCTTGGGGGTGGTTTGACTGTGACCACACGCACAGGATGGGATTTTTATTTTGAACAAAATCGATACACCAAGATTTAATAATATTGCGCCAACAGGTTTGATAACTTACTCGATGTTATTTCTATCGGTTCAGTTTGCTTATATATTTGTTGACGAATCGGGGTTGTTGTTTCGGGCATTTCATTAGCTACTTGCCTTTGTTGTAATACCTATCTTGCCAACGTTTATCTAAAATGGTGGTCCACAGACAACACACATTCCCGTTGCAAATGCTCAAAAGCCTTTCCAGAATGAAAAATACCTTAATTTTTATCAATTAACCCATGCCCCTATCACACAAGTAATTCACGCGCGATCCTCATCCAACCAGATCTCATGATATTTTAGGTGTGCTGTCGAAAGCCACCCAATAAAGTACAGCACAGTGATTCCATAAATACATTCTGCGTGTGCTTATCAAACAAACTGATACTGTGATGCAAAGGCACAATGCTGAAAAAAAACGTAAATTCTCTAGTATAAAAAAGTAACACCGCTGCGTTTAGCTTGCAGCTCGAAAAAAAAATGTTCACCCGTTCTTCTCACCATTAAATTATTTCCTAGATTTCTTTCCTCCTCGAAACATGATACCAAAACTGAAAGATCAGCGGAAAATCGAAGCTTCTATTGGCGAAAGTCGCTGACCCGTTGCCTTAAAGCACCGCTATTGATCGATATGCCCTTCCAATGAATAATTTTTATGTACATATGTATGTGCTCTGTCTTTGTGGAACCCTATCTACTACTTTCTCAGTTACTTTCCCAAAGTGTTGCAATTTTCTTGGGAGCCAACAACTAAACTCATTATAACCTCCGTGACCCAAATGTTACCCCTTTGGTACAATATGTAGAATACGCTACCGAATTTTTTGTAAAAAAACACTTGTGCTTTATGGTTTCCACAACTTCTTAAAATTGGATGTGGGTTTATAACCTACACCGCCATATACAAAAATAAGCCTTAACAACCATTACGTAAAGTGGTTGGAATGGACCAATCTAGAACTACTCTCTAAAAATGGTGCCTCTTGGGTTTACAAGAAGAAATCATCCGTCCATGGTTTTTTTTTGAAGTTGTACGCATTAAAGGCATGGTGGCATAATTTAACAAATTGACCGAAATATTCGTGGAATAATGGAGTGTTTACAAAATTAAAATCAATACCAGAAACATTTGTGGTTGAGGCACCTACACGTGATGCCTTGAAATATGTTTTAATTCAAAGTCAGACCACCAATTTTTTCCGATACCTTTTTTAGGACTAAATAGGCTCAGAAAATTAAAATTTTACGAAAATTTCCGATCGCTTTTTGAGAAAAATGCATTTTAGGTACCCCCTTTCTTTTTCATCTATCATATGTAACAATCCATTGGCAAATTGGTGACGGTGAAAAAATTATCATATTGGATGTAAAACCATTTGTAAGTCATAGTCGAACAAAAAAACAATTTTTGTACCCTAGAATTCCAATATACCCTTAAAACTCTGGAGAAAGGGGCCAAAAACTCCACATTTTTCATAAATTGAATCATATTATTTGGCTTTAAAACTTTATTTCTGTTTGGTCTATGAAACAAAACTTTACGGTTATCTGATAAAGGGATATTTTTGCACTTTTTGTCGTAAAAAATTTATTGTGAAAGAGACTTATTTTAGCTCACACTAAAACTAGGAAATCAGAAAAAAATGCTAAAGTGTGGTCATAGACATTTGAAAATAAAAAAACAATAAATAATAACAGAGTGGAAAAAAAAAAGATTAAAATGATTTACCTAATAAAAAAATTCATTCAAGGTTCGATTCGATTAAAAAGGCCAGAGCAATAATTTTTTAAGGACAATATTGTTCATTTTTAAATTATTCTAAAATATATGAAAAAAATGTATTTTTTATTTGGAATAGTAAGTATGAAAATTTTTTCACCGTGCCCGTACAAGATCGCAGAACCAAGAGCTCAAAAAAAATAAAGTATTCAGTTGTATGAAGGTGAACGGTTTTGCCGAAGGCATCTGAAGAGGTAAAGCACTCAGTCAATACAAGGGTCAAGTAGAGGCACACAAACCCCCGCATTAAATAAGAACCACAAGATGTTCATAGTGTTAATGACGAATACACCACACACACACGGGACTATGACGGGTAGTGTAAAGCAGCAGCTTATACGTGCGAAGGACAAAGATGGCGGGGAGGGAGGAAGAGCGGCGCTAACAACACGTTCGTTCGTAATAGCAGAAGAGGTCGGTGCGGCGGCCGGACGTGCGCGACAATTATTAATGCCAGAACACATAAGTACAGAGTTTGCAGTGCGTGGGAATATAGCACGGCCGTCTGGACGGCGGACAGTAATAGCGACAGATTGGTACAGCGGTATGCAGTGGCGGAAATTAGCACGGCGGCCTGGACGACGGACAACAAAGTATAGCGGACGGATAGATGTAGTGCTAGGACGCACAGTGACGATTACAAAGCACGATCTGATTGGACGGTGGTGAGGTAGAAGCGGCTAACGGTCGTCGTAACAACGGCGGTCGATAGCGCGGCACAACGGTCGTGGAGAACCCGGCTCAACGGCGGTAGGAAGCGACCGGAAAACAACAGGCAAAACGGAGCGCAGAACCAGTGGCATTGCCAAGACGGAGGTATACGGTGCGAACGTTCTAACCTATGACTACCTTTTCGGGGGGTTACCAGTAGCGGCGAGTTGCGGTGTCGTAGCTTCCTGCGAAGGACGACTGTCACACATTGCGGCGGCGGAGGGATTGCGAGGAATGAAAAGAGTTCTGGTTAAGCCGGCCCGCCATCAGGACCACACCGCCTCCATGCCCGCACGAATGCAAGGCTGGACCCGAGCAATTGTACCAGCAAGAATCCGAAGCCGATCCATGGGCTGAGCGGGGAGTGAACCTACACGCCACAGCAGAGTAGCACCCTTAGCTGACATGAACCAGTTGAACAGGCCCTGGCGGCTGAGAGGGAAAAGGGACGTATGGCCAATAGGCGGCGAGTTCCCCCACCTAGCTGGGACACACAGACGAGAAAACCAATGAAGGCACGAACGACCCGTTGTCACACGCAAGTGACGTGTGAACCCGTTCACTGAAGGCGCCCCCTCCCATCCACCCAGTGCTGCTCGCTAGATGGACACCACCGCCTCCAGGCTTGCACGATGGCAGAGCTGGGCGCGGAGTTGTAACCAGCGGTGTCTTGTAGTCGATCAGTAGTCTGAAGGGGAAGAAAAAACACAAAACAACAACCTGCACCTTGACGGCACGCGGTAGCCCCTTTAGCCGCGGGCCGCTCTACTGCCTGAGACAGCACTGAGGGGAAGGCGATCTTCGGCACCGAACGGATGCCACGAGCCCCCCCCCTTACTTGTGCTGGGACAACGGTTGCGAAGTGGATAAAACCACATAGGCGAACGGCCAGTTTGTCCCGCAAGCAAGGGTTGACATCAATGCTGTGGTCGGCACCCCCTTCCCCTCTGGAGGTGGTGATTGTGCTCGCTCGTACTGGACATCGTCTCACCCGTGGTTTGCACCAACTATGGATAAAGGTGCCAGAGGGGCGGTGACACCAGCTCTGGCCTTGTACCGAGTTCGTAGGCTGCGAACAGGAGGAAACTGGGGACCCGAAGGCAACCACGCTACGCAGCTGCCTCAACGAACCGGGTCGGCTGGAGCTTAGCTGAGGAAAGGGGGGGATAGCGCTAAGAGCACGGACTGCCAACCCCCCCTGGAGGACCGGGCGACCAAAAACATACAGGCGACGAACCCAGTTGTCCACGCAAGAAAGCGGTGACCAAGTACCAAGGCAGACACCCCTTAACCACTCAACTAGTCAGGAGGAGTGGAACTGGGTGCTTAATAAAAGCAGCCACTTCCTATTATGAATACCTGTCGGGAATTGAAGTGACAACAGGCATAATTCATATCATTCCTTTAATATAATGACTTATGCTAATGATGCGACAGTGAGAAATAGACCGCTAAATTGGCGTAACTTGACAGTTTGCCTATTACTGTGGAGGTGGCGTTCCGTGCACCGTGTGCGATATTATTGTTATCGCCCAATGCTATTAGTATTGCAGTTTCGCCCATTTTACTTCCCGTGAGTTGGCATGCCGATCTTTGTTGTGCAGATATTATTGTTATAAAATTTTTAAACAATAAATATTTTCAATAGTGATCTATTTAAATAATCTTTTAGTCTTAAAAACTTACAAAAAATATCGCCCAATGCAATTCGCATGATTGGTAATAGTAGCTGCTGATGTTGGCACCTGTTAATGTGCTATGTATGTATACCTCAGGCGTAGGTGAAAATGGTTAGAGTGGGGTGGTAGAGTTCAGGCCGTAGGAGAATATAAGGGTTATTAGTTGAGGGTCATACTATTGTGTAACGATTACGTTAACAGTTGGGTTGAGAAGTAAAGTGCTTTTTTAGGTGCTATTTAGGGCCCTATCCACAAAAGATAATTGTAGTGTGGCATTGGTTTTTCGCAATATTCGATCAAAAAAGTTTGTGGGTGCTTGAGCTGCGTCAGTCTTAGTGAGGGGAACCACAATTTGAAATTTTCATTTGTTTAGCAGACCCACATTTTTTTGCGATATTCTCGAAAAATAAATGAAAACCTAAATTAATTTTATTGTGGCCCAAATAACAGCACCTAAATAGCAGTCCTAATTTTGATATATTTTTTATTAAAAAAAAAATAAATTTAAGTTGTGGGGTCTGCAACGTGACGTAAAGCTTAGCAAGACCTGTATGTACTTTTTGTGCGATATGTCTCGCGAAAACTAACGAAAACTAAATGTAGTCTGTTTTGTGATTTGATTTTTTTCTTTTTTTTTTTTTTTTTTTTTCTTGTTTCTAAGGTCTACGGAAAAGCTTCAGTTAGTCCTTAATTTGATTTATTTCTTATTATTAAAAAAAATTGAAATGTAAGTTGTGGGTCTGTAGCTTGGCGTAAAACTAGGCAGACTAAATAGCACCTAAAAACCACTTATGTGTCAACACGACTTATAAAACTTATGTTTTTGAGCAGATTGGGTCTGCAGCTGTGCGAGCATCGTAATTTTTTCAGAACAACTGCCATCGCTGCGCAGATAGATCCATTTCGAAGGTTGTGCTAGCCTTCATCTGATCAGTACACTTTAGGCACGCTGCGCTAACCTTTAGCTATACAGCTGGTGGTGTGTTTGACTGATAAATTGCTACTTCTGTATTCCTTCTCTGTACCAGCTATATTTTCTTCAGTGTTGCGCCGTCTGTTGCAAATCACTGATATGTTGCTGGAATTGTTTATATTGTCAATTACTTCTTTGACATCCCAAGTGCGTCTCACGTTTATTAACACATGTTTGTGTTTTCTGTGGCACTGTTGATGACATACATGATTCACGGTTCGATCAGAGCTCAGGCCAGAGCACAATGTTTTGTTCTATAGGAAAATTATGTGTATTTTTAATTTTGTGCGTAATTTGGAAAATGTATTTTGGTTTTTGGAATAGTAAGTACTGATGATTAGCACCTTCGAAAGAGGGATCTATCTGCGCAGCCTATAGGCAGGTGTTTGGTCTGAAAATATTTTCTACTTACTCATTTCAAAAACTAAAATACCACTTTTTCAATTTAGAATAAATCTATTGTTGTCTGGCTTGAGCTGTCAAGTCGAACCTTGAATCATTTATCAATAGGCAGATACAGAACAAAAACAATGTTAATAAACCATGAGCAAATTGGCACTGTCAACAAAGTAATTGACAATAACAAATCCAACCATATCAGTGATTTGCAACAGACGCGACAACACTGAATAAATATAGCTGGTAAGAAGGAATAGAAGTAGCAATTTGTCAGCCAAACAATCAACCGCTGTGTAGTTAAATGGTTAGCGCAGCGTGCCCTAAAGTGTACTTATGAGAAGTGATCTATCTGCCGCTGCTATGGGCAGAATTGTGCTGAACAATTTTCTCACTTACTATTCCAAAACAAATACAATTTTTCAAATTAGAAAAATTATTGTTCTGGCCTTGAGCTCGAATCGAACCTTAAATCATTTACCAATAGGCCGATAAAAAACTAAAACAATTGTTAATACACCTATGAGCACTGTGGGAATTTCAATAACACAGTATTGACAATAAACAAATCCTATGTGCATTATGTGCAGTGATTTGTGCAACAGATGGAGCGCAACACTGATAAATATAGCTTGTAAGAAGGAATAGATTTAGTAGCAATTTGTCATTCGAAACATAACCACCGCTGTAGAGCTGTAAATGTTTAGCGCATGCTGTGCTCCATTGTAAAGTTCTACAAGTAGGTATATGTCAGCAGCACGCACATATGAGATGCCACTGCTCACCTGATAAAATGCTTATGTCTTGTTTACGATGTTTTTGTGTGGATTCTATTTGCCCTGTTGTACTTCGTAGGTCCAAGAAAAGTGAAGTAGCTGCTATAACGGAAAATAGCGTAGAAAATTTTTATTGTGTTGCTATTACAAGAGGAAATCCTATTTACTTTCAAATCGACGAGAACTATAATTACATCTCCTTTAAAAACCATATGATTTTAGACAATTTTAATAACAAATGTGATACTTTATTACCGGGACGATGCTAAAAAACGACCCAAAACCGTCGGGGGGAGGTAATTAAATAGAGAGTTTTTTACCCTCGCTTCCCAATATTCGAAATACCTTTTAGCCTTTTGAACTATTGATAACAGAACAAACACGCACTTTTCATTTCTCTTTCCACATTTTGGGAACAAAAGGGTTATATGCATTCGACCTCGGTTTCAAACTGTTTTTCGCGAGAACTTTTGAGCGGAGTAGAAAAATTAGCCACCCATATTGTATTCTTAATACTGCGAATAACACGCGTCCTTAGATACCCAAATCAAGACTTTTGATTAATTTTCTGTAGGACACATATAGTAGCACTACAATTTTCATACTAAATTTCGTTCAAAAGAAAATCTACCATACAGCACACACCAATTTACTCTGATATTCACGCCTATACTGTTTTTGTTTTCCCTGCTGTCACACTTTCCACGACAGTGCAACCCCATGCGATATTATTTGATCACTTCATTCAGTGTCAAACGCTTATGTTCCACGCATGGTCCTCACTTGAGTTTATTTCCACAAATAGTTGACACTGACCGAAGTGGCAAATTGTCTGATAATAACGCAGTATGTTAGAAAGAGAAAAGTATTGTTTCCTCATGTATGAAGATCATACATACCTCATAATCGAAAACACTGTACTATGCAGCGTGCCTAAAGCTGGAGGGAACATTGGTGCATTTAATCGGTAAACCGTATCGGTAAACCTTTAACAGCTGATTCGACGCAACTTCATGAGAAGCAAATGCAATCGATTATTGGTGCCCTAAGGTTGTAACCGTATCGTATTAGCCAACCAATTGGGGATTTGGTTTTAACGTCGTACGATAAACAGCTGATTACGTTAGGGATACGACTACACAGCGATACAGCTCCAAAACGGCACAATGACTCCAGACTTTAAAAGCGTACTGATGACTGAGGCTATAGCACCCTTCGAAATGGATCTATATGCGCAGCTATGGCAGGTTAATTTTGTCTGAAAAATTTCCTACTTACCTTATTCCACAATCAAACAAAATAAAATTATTGTCATTAGAAAAAAATTATTGTTCTGAGACCTACTTGAGCTCGAATTGAATAATTTATCAATAGGCCGATATAAAAGACAAAACGATGTAATAAAATTAATTATAATATTCTTTATTTATAAAATCATATGACATGTGCAGCAGAGCTAGCAGCCAAAAAGTTCGCGCTGTTAAGCTAGTAAAATAGGTTAAAGAAAGTGCTAGATTCTGTTGGCATATTTTCACTGAACGTTGAAGGAATCGACATGGACAGCGGGAAGCGGAGAGAACATCGAATATGCAGCAAATATTCGCCAATCAGAGCATGCAAAGTAAATAAATTATCCAGATTGGAACTAGTTTATATATGTCTCTTTATATTAAATTAAAGAGTTTATCATTCGAGGGGTTTCTTATACTTATTTATATTAACGATCTGGGAGCCAAAAACAAGGTTTTCTTAGGATGGGTTCCGCACTCAGAGAAAAAATCGTTCTAAAACAAACGAAAATAAGTTCAAAGATGAAGAATATTATGTTGACAAAAGTGGGTGTATAGATACGGTTTTTCTTTAACTCTGAACTGTGGGCTTGTTTTAAGAACAGTTTTCCAAAGCACACCGATTGGAATTTTTATGACCACTTTGGTATTGATGTGTAGGAAACCTACTGTGATCATATTCAAGCACTACATTGGGCTTTATTTAAGATTTTTCGTTAGTCACACATTCGCAGAAACGATTTAGTGGTCGATTTAACAAGTTATGCTTGGTTCTGAATTTCATATAGAACGGTGTGTGTGCTTCATCAATAGTGGGAGTGGGAAGGTACCATTTATTTATTTTTGTATATAATACTGAGAGAACCTTTGCCCCTGCTCGCCTACGCTCGCCAACCCACCACCCCTCTTCGATAGCTTGGACTGTCTCCAAGTGGCCCCACATTTTTAAAATGTTTTGTTATTAACCGTTTATTTATTTCTGATAGGTTGTAAAACTTTTTCATTATATTTTTTGTTACAGTTCATTTATCATTCTAGTATTTCGGGGTACTCGCCGTTATTTGTAGTACAATTATTACCCTGGTGACAACATGAATGTTTGGAACGCAGACATTTAATTTTTGACATCGAGAATGCGAACGTGACAATAGGTAGACATTCTGTTTCAAATCTGTCTGCTTCGGTCTCAATGCCCACACCAGCAACAACCACAGCCCCAATCAACACCCACAACACCCCCCAACCCCCCCAGCCCCCTCACCCACAGACACCCCCCTAACCCGCTCAACCCGCCCCCCTCTCCCACATCACATGCCACTGAACCTATCCACACCGGACCGAACCCCCCCCTCTACACCAATGCCAAGCGAATGAACAGTCCACGCAGATCGTGCCCAACCCCCCTACGCACTCACCCCCCGTACCACAACCGACCCCCCCCACAACCCTACACCCCTACCCTACCCACCCAACCCAACAAAAACCCACTACATCCACTCACCCCAAGTCCCCTCCCTCCACAAAGCCCCCTCAACTCCCCAGACGCCCACCCCCCCACAATCCAACACCCCCAACCCCACCACCACAACCGTACCGAACTCATACCCTCCACACGACCCACCTACCCCACAAAATATCAAATAAACCCCCCCCACACACCCCGCACCAACCCCGAATACGACCCCAACCCCCCCCTCCACCCATGCTTCCACGACCTACCTTCACCCCACCAACCCACCAGACTCTCCCACCAACTACCAGCCTCCCCCAAGCCCCGCGACACCCCACACCCGACACTCCCCCAACACCCCCACGGTCCATTACCCCCGCCGCCTCGCCCTAAAGCCCCCATACACCCAAGCTACCCCCCTCCATACTTCACACTACTCCCACATCACCCTCATCATCACACGAAACTCCTAGGACCCTCCCCACATCTCACTCTGTTTCCGGCTCGTCTACCCACCTCCTAACCTTCCACACCACCATGCCCCCTTCCACAAAACAACACCCATCTCCCAACCGCCACCCCCTCCCCAACACACAGACCCCCCGCCCCCCGCACTGCCCCCATCGCTCTCAC
>JARSSU010039345.1:0-20791 GCA_029619165.1 Eurosta solidaginis | reverse complement strand
GCATCATTTGGGGTACCTTCCGGCATCATTTTTAATGGTTTTCGGGATCCGTCCGGGATCCCGTCGGCGTCATTTCGAGACTATTGGGTGATCTTTTGAGGACCTTTCCGGCATCATTTCTGGATGGTTTTCGGGATCCGTCCGGGATCCTGTCGGGGTCATTTTAAGACTTTTGCGGGATCATTTGTGGTCTCTTCCGCCATCATTTCTGGATGGTTTTCGGGATCCCTCCGGGATCATGTCGGGGTCATTTTGGGACTTTTGCGGGATCATTTGGGGTCTCTTCCGGCATCATTTCTGGATGGTTTACGGGATCCGTCCGGGATCCTGTCGGGGTCATTTTGGGACTTTTGCGGGATCATTTGGGGTCTCTTCCGGCATCATTTCTGGATGGTTTACGGGATCCGTCCGGGATCCTGTCGGGGTCATTTTGGGACTTTTGCGGGATCATTTTGGGTCTCTTCCGGCATCATTTCTGGATGGTTTTCGCGATCCGTCCGGGATCCTGTCGGGGTCATTTTGGGACTTTTGGGGATCATTTGTGGTCTCTTCCACCATCATTTCTGGATGGTTTTCGGGATCCCTCCGGGATCATGTCGGGGTCATTTTGGGACTTTTGCGGGATCATTTGGGGTCTCTTCCGGCATCATTTCTGTATGGTTTACGGGATCCGTCCGGGATCCTGTCGGGGTCATTTTGGGACTTTTGCGGGATCATTTGGGGTCTCTTCCGGCATCATTTCCGGATGGTTTACGGGATCCGTCCGGGATCCTGTCGGGGTCATTTTGGGACTTTTGCGGGATCATTTTGGGTCTCTTCCGGCATCATTTCTGGATGGTTTTCGCGATCCGTCCGGGATCCTGTCGGGTCATTTTGGGACTTTTGCGGGATCATTTGGGGTCTCTTCCGGCATCATTTCTGGATGGTTTACGGGATCCGTCCGGGATCCTGTCGGGGTCATTTTGGGACTTTTGCGGGATCATTTGGGGTCTCTTCCGGCATCATTTCTGGATGGTTTACGGGATCCGTCCGGGATCCTGTCGGGGTCATTTTGGGACTTTTGCGGGATCATTTTGGGTCTCTTCCGGCATCATTTCTGGATGGTTTGCGCGATCCGTCCGGGATCCTGTCTGGGTCATTTCGGGACTTTTGCGGGATCATTTGGGATCTCTTCCGGCATCTTTTCTGGATGGTTTACGGGATCCGTCCGGGATCCCGTCGGGGTCATTTCACTACTTTTTCGGGATCATTTGGGGTCCATTCCGGCATCATTTCTGGATGGTTTTCGGGATCCGTCCTGAATCCCGTCGGTGTCATTTCGGAACTTTTTCATCAACATCATCATTTATTGCAAAAATAGTATTAGTACAATAAGATCTAGAATCTTTTATAGTACAACAAAAAGATAAATCGCAATGTAAAAAAGAACAAAAGTCATAACAGAGGGTTATGTAGGTTAAATAATCACATCAAACATAGAGAATTATCGTAGTTTACTAGTATCTAAAATAAACAAATTATTAAATTCAATAACAAAACATTGTATACACTCATACATATTGATGGCGAAAACTCAAGAAGTATAATGGTTTCAACTAAAATGAGCATAAAGAACATTTTTAAAGTTGCTTTTATTTAGACTACTACGTACGGATACTGGAATAGAGTTCCATAGGCGAATGGGATTGACAAAGAATAGCCGTCCAGATGTTAGATAGTTATAAGTTGGTACTATTAGGTCGTTGATTCGAGCAGACCTGGGGAATATTAGCTTATCATATAGGTAACTAGGCTCCTTATACATGATAAGTTGACAAAGGAAAATGCTGTTCCTAGCTTTCAGATATTCGAAGATTTCGCAGCCCAGTAGACGCGCTCTCCAGCTGGATATATGATCAAATCTGGCTAAGCCGAATACATAACGTGTAACATGATTAAATGCTACATCAATTTTATAGCAGACTGGGAGCTCAGTTTACTGTACACTAGCTCAGAGTAGCAAATGATCGGCATAATCAATTGAATTGCAAGTTTTCTTCTAACATTGACCGGAGTATAAATAGCAGACATTCGTAAATTTCTTAAGATATAGTATACTTTCTTAACCACCGAATGTACATGATCATCACAGGACAACGTCGTGTTAATAACAAAACCAAGATTAGTCACTTTTGAAACGAGTTTGAGACATTTACTGGCAACGCGCAAGGGCGGAATACTTGAGAAACTTATTCGTTTTTTAGATATAGGCAACACGTATGATTTCTCACTGTTCATGCATAAGTCATTTTTCCTAGCCCATTCAAATATGGATGTTCAGTCATTATTCAATCTTGAGCATAAATCGTTTGTCCCCTCATGATTTCCCGACAAATATAGTTGGACATCATCAGCATATGCATGCATATGAGCATGCTGGCATGCATTACATATGTCATTAATAAAAATACTAAAAAGTAGTGGACCCAAGATAGAGCCTTGGGGTACCCCTGCCAATAGTGGTTTTAGACCTGAAGTTTCGGAGCCGACTTTGACAAGCTGGGATCTACCCGTCAGATAACTTCGCATGAGCCGCACTTCGGAGTCATCAAAACGAAAATAATTTTTTAATTTTGAGCACAGCAGGTCATGGTTCACAGAGTCGAAGGCTTTTGAGAAGTCAAGCAGGCATAATAAAGTCAACTGGTTTTGTCAAAGGGTGCCCTGACGTCGTCTAAAATTTTTATGATAGCCGTGGAGCAACTGTGCTTTGATCGGAAGCCTGACTGGAATGGTGATAGCAGACTATGTTTGCAAACATGATCTTGAATTTGTTCCGACAACAATATCTCAAAGACTTTCGAGAGTGCTGGCAAAATGCTGATAGGCCGAAAGTCACTAGGACAATCTGCAAACTTAGTTTTTGCAATAGGTATAACCGTGGCAATCTTCCACATATCAGGGAAGCAGGAGGTAGTAATGCTGTGGTTGATAATATGCGTCAATGTAGGAAGAATGTACGGGGCAATTATTTTAACAAATTTGAGCGGTATATTGTCCTGACCGATTGCGTTGGACCTTATTTTATTTATGCATCTCGCCACATCAAATTCCGAAACAGCTGTAAACTCAAATACTTGACAAACAGGAACCACATATAAGGGAGGGGTTGAGAAACTGGTATTAAGACAAGACGGGTTAGCTTGGCTCACAAAAGCTGCATTAAGATCTTCAGGATTAAGGGAACAGTCAGAACTCTCACTCACATGTACACGGAGTTTTTTCAGATTACGCAACAAAACATGATAGGCAACGATATATTCAACATTTTACTGTAGTATCTGCATTTTTCTCTCCTAATATAGGCTGTGGTCTCATTTCGTGTAAGTTTGTATGCACGCCAATTTGCGTCGCTACGGTTTTTCTTCCAAAGGGAATAAAGCTTATTGCGCTTGATAATCATAGCACGGACAGATCTATTAAACCAAGGGCAAGAGGAAGATCTGTTGCTATATACCCGAGATGGAACGTGAGTTGTATAGAGGTATAAAATAATTTCATTTAAAAATCTCAGCTTTTCATGCACCGAACTCAAGCTCCAACAAGTAGACCAATTTATGCTGGAGATGTCTCCAAGAAGGTTATTTACGTCCAGTCGTCGATAATCTGGTGAAATGGATGGTCTAGCTACTGCACTGTGGTTATCGAGCACTACATCAAATGAACAGAAAATTAGATCATGGTCTGAGATAAAGGATAATTGATCAAACTTTAAGACTTTAGACGTATCGGACACAATGAAATAGTCAAGAAGGCTGGGGCAGCAGTTCTGTCCATACCTTGTTGTACGCACACATAACCACTTCAAGACCAACACTTGAATCATCGTCTAACAAACGGCAGGTATACGGGTCACTACATAAGAGATTAACATTAAAGCTCCGCAGATAATTATATCAGTGTAATCAACTGCGACCGAGGACAACATTGTAAAATATTCCTTCACGTTGCACAATTTATTAGGGTTATAGACGCACGAAAAAAGGACTTTGGACATTGAACTAGACACTTCAACTAGCAAGTTCTCAGTGACGCCAACAGCTATACTTGATATGATTCTCGACTTGAGATGTTTTTTACAATACATACCAACACCACCACCTTTCTTTACCTTTCTATCCATCCTATAGAGTACGTATCCCTTTATGCCAAAATGGTCATCAAATATTTCAGGTTTAAACCAAGTCTCGGAAACACAAATGATATCAACACTAGATTGTTCAAATATCGCTCTGACTACATCCATCTTTTCACCATTTAAACTACGAGCATTAAAGTGCACACGTTGAAACCTTTATACGGAATCATTTGGGGTCCCTTTCGGCATAACTTCCGGATGGTTTCCGGGATCCGTCCGGGATCCTGTCAGGGTCAATTCGGTACTATTAGGGGATCATTTGAGGACCTTTCCGGTATCATATCTGGATGGTTTTCGGTATCCGCACGGGATTCCGTCGGGGTCATTTCGGGACTTTTACGGGATCATTTGGGGTCCCCTTCCGGCATCTTTTCGGGACTGTTCCGGGATCATTTGGGGATCCTTCCAGAATAATTTCTGGATTGTTTTCGGGATCCCGTCAGGGTAATTTCGAACCCTTCAGAGAGCAATTCCGGATGGCTTTCTGAATCCGTCCGGGACTTTTACGGGATCATTGGGGTCCCTTCCGGCATCTTTTTCAGGACTGTTCCGGGATTATTTGGGTATCCTATAGTGTTAACTACGTTGTATTCTTTACTTTAATTTTTAAAATAATTTTTAATTGAATTTGGTCTCCCATGGTAATTTTTATAAGCGGGGCCGAAGGCCGCCAACGCAGAAAGGTGTTCTGCGCAAAATTACCATGGATCCCACCCCCGGTTTCGGAGGTACCCGCGGGTTTTTTCGGTTTTTTGTTAATATCTTTGGAACGAATTTTTATTTCCGGCTTCGGATTATTAATACTGATGTCAAGACGCGTCGTTTGATATATCTCTCGATATTTTTGGTAGCGTATTAGCAGTCGACCCCTCAACTAGACTATTACCTGCGCAAAAATACTATGGATTCCACCCCGGTTTCGGAGCGCTCCGGTGCCATTTTTCAGTTTTTTGGAATATTTTTTGACAGAAATAAAACTTTTAATTTTCGCTTTCGGATTCGTCGTCCTGAGTCAAAAACGCATTTTTTTGACACCTCTCCCGATATTTTTGCACGAGTTTTTGCAGTTGTGAGCTAAAGTAAAGAATTACCCCGCAAGATCAAGGAAGAGGAAAAATTGGAAAAAAGCTTGTGGCGTTAGCTTCCCTAAAATGGCTTAATTTGTTCGCTCCATTTTCAGGCCTGTGACCTTATTGTGGGAGCTCAGAGAGTAAATTTGATGCCCAACTCCACTCCATCGCTATATTTACCGTCTTTGATGTAAATATTGTTTCCCGAATGTTAAAAGATAAAAAATATAATATAATTTTATGTATGACTTAGCAGTGCTAATCAAGAGTTTGTAAAAAACGGAAGTTGTCTCATCGTCCCCAACGGTCATTCCTACAGTTATCTACCAAAATATCGGACAATACTTTCGCCGCTACAATGTGAAGGAAGGACGAAGGATAAATAATAAAGTCCCTTCTACATGTTCGCTTTTTTTTAAGTGACACCGTTGGAGCGAAAGGTCAATACTTCGCACGGAACAGCTGCAGCACATAAACGGATATGCATGATGTACCACGAATAAGTCGTGTAACCCAGACGCAGTAACCTCCCCTAGTATCAGGGCCACCATTAGTTTACAAAGAGCGAAAATATACTATACAAGTATACACAAAACGGCCCTTATCAGGGCCACCACTAGTCAACAAAGAGAAAAAAAAATTGCTAAACAATTATACCTACGAAAAGCGACCACTATCAGGGCCACAAACAGTTTGCGAAGAGAAAATATTGTTAGACAATTATGTTTTACATGCTATAGATTTACTTTTGGATTATTTATATCATCCATATGATGACAAGAAATAAACTGGAGTATAACAGATACTGGAGTTGAAAACGGAAATATTCCAAGCCGAACTTTTACCGTAGCAGGTACCGATACCAGATCCAACCTAAAGCAGAAATTGATACAAAAGCCTGGTAAGTACTACTACTACTAGCTGAAGTAAGTACTACAACCGAACTAGTATCCAAAAATTAAACCGAAAGCAAAATCGGTTCCGAACAGAGGAGCCAAAAAGAAAAATTTGATCAAAACAACCATCTTTAATTAAAAAAGATTACATCTAAAGACATGGTTACTAAATTACTTAATTTTTACTTTACAAAATACATGAAATTTTAAAATAAATCAGTACTTATTCATGAACATACTATTAACTCAGCATTTTATATACAATCTCATCCCAAATTTTCAACATCTCTTAGAGACAGTAACGTTAGTATTCATACATACATGTATTGAAAATAAGGTCCACTACAAAAAACATTTAGCAATAGCATTTCCCAATATAATTTTAATACTACAAAAAAACGACCTTAAGCAGATAAAGTAGGAACAATATAATTCCTAAAAAGTTGTATCTCACTTTACATTAAACTGCTTGGAATATAAATACATACACTAAAAGATGCATACAATACAAAACGGTCCCTTATTTATATATCATAAACAAAATTAATGTTGCGACCATTGGATATTTTTCAAATCAATTGATTCTAGAACCATCTCCCATAATGGAGACATTTCACGTAAACGTTCGACATGTTTGATGCAGGTATCGGTAATATAATCAACCTCTTAAATGGTGGTAAAAGAACCAATACAAAATCTATAAAAATTTAACAATAAATTACTTTCAAATTAACTAAACAATTCAGTACGGTAAACTCGTATACCTTATTGAACTATGTGCCAAATCCTCATCAGTTCCAATCGCACGTAGGTTCCAGTGATGCAGAAGTACATGCTGAGGCACTAGACAACGCCACATCTTTTAAGGCCATAAGTAATGATAAATTTAATAAACCACTATACCTTTGTTCTGGATCAATATTACATAATATTATATAAACGTTTCGACAGAAAATCTATAAATTTCTTATCATATTCCATTTCTTTGTGTACAAGATAACATGCAGCACCAAATCCAATAACAATAATCCGAAGGCGGAAAAGAAAAATTTTAGCTCGTTCAAAAGATATTCCCAAAAAACCGAAAAATGACCCCGGAGTGCTTCGAGACCGGGGTGGGATCCATAGTATTTTTGCGCTGGCGGCCTTCGGCCGCGCTTATAAAAAATTAATCTGGGTGGGTCCAACACCGGTTTGGGGACCAAAACTATATCTGCGCAAACACTTATATCCACAATTTTTTTTTGTGGGTACAGAATATCATCAACATTACAACGCGCACATGAAATTTTTCAATTGAAAATTTTCAACTTCTTTTGCAAATATCTCTTGTCCAACACAAAATACGTTACCTCTGCCTTCTGATTATTGTTGTCGAGGTCAATGCGCATCTTTTAACACCTCTCTCGATATTTATGGACGCATATTATCAGTGTCATGCTGTCGTAGAAAATTACCTAGAGTTGATGCGCTGGAAACGTTGAAGAAGTGATTCAGCTGCTATATGTAAATAAATAATAACAATAAATTAAATATATAAATAAAATAAAAAATGTAAGGCGCGATAACCTCCGAAGAGATCTAAGGCCGAGCTTCTCTTCCAATTTGCGTCGTGCTCCTCTTGATTTTTCCCTACAAATTGGCCGGACGGGACCTACATGTTTTATGCCGACTCCGAACGGCATCTGCAAGGCAGATGAGTTTTCACTGAGAGCTTTTCATGGCAGAAATACAATCGGAGCGCTTGCCAGACACTGCCGAGTGGGCGACCCCGCTTAGAAAAATTTTCTTCTAATTGAAAAATCTTATTTCTAAAATTGTGATGTTGCTTTGCCCGGGAGTTGAACCCAGGGCATACGGTGTGATAGGCGGAGCACGCTACCATCACACCACGGTGGCCGCCAAATATATATCATTTAAAAATCAGCTAATTACCTTTATTTTCCATTTAAAAATGCCTTTTTCCTCCAGCTTCATCAGCAAACCAACTTTTTTCCTTTTTTTGTTTTGGCTTTGTTGACGAAAATTACATGTGACATTTTTCTTCTTCCATCACTTTTGACAGAAGAAACTGAAAGAACGATTGACAGTTTATGTACATTCGGCAACAACAAAATACACGGGAGGGTTGCATTTTCGCTAATGCTTCTACCTGGTAATTGTACCATGGCTCTATGCACATGATGAATAATTGAAGGTGGCGCATTGCGTATGTAAACATTATTTTATGGACAATTTTTACGTAATTTTCCTTTAGCTCTTGTTTGTTTCTCTCTTTCTTTCATTCGCTGAAGCAGTCAAGTGTGACGCAGTTGCGCAGAACGAAGCAATTTTAAACTCATGAATGCAAAATCTTCTGATGTGATTTGTGCTCTATCACATCAATACCACAAATAATTTATGCAGATTGCGCATTCAAGAGTTCAAAATTGCTTCGTTCTGCGTAGCTACGTCACAGTTGCCGGTAATAGTCTAGTTGAGGGGTCGACTGCTACCAAAAATATCGAGAGAAGTGTCAAACGACGCGTCTTGACATCAGTATTAATAATCCGGAAAATAAAGCGGAAATAAAAATATTAACTCGTTCAAAAGATATTAACGAAAAACCGAAAAGACCAGCGGGTACCTGCGAAACCGGGGGTGGGGACCATAGTATTTTTGCGCAGAATACCTTTCTGAGTTGGCGGCCTTCGGCCGCGCTTATAAAAAATAACCCTGGGCTACGCCATGCTAAGTCCGGGTGTGTGGTATAACCGTGGCTACCGCCACGGTGATGGACAATTTTTTTTTGCGGGTACAAACACAACAACAACCACATGAAAATCGCCAAATTCAACTGCAAATATCTCCGGACATAGATAAAATTTTCCTTTTCCGCCATCGGATTATTGTTCTCGAGATTAATACGCGTCCTTTGACACCTCTCTCGATATTATTGGTAGCGTATTAGCAGTCGACCCCTCAACTAGACTATTACCCAGTTGCCTACTTCAGCGAATGAAAGAGAGAAAAAACAAGGGCTAAAGGAAAATGACGTAATAATTGCCCAGAAAAAAGAGCTGAACTAATGTTTACATGCGCAATGTGGCACCTTTTATTATTCCATCTTGCTATACTATTTAAAATTGGCATCTCTAAAGGGTCGTATGCATATCCATATAAAACAGCTGATCCAACCAATCTTAAAGCCAAATTAAACTTCCTTAAGGCCGAATTAATGGTGACTTATAACCATAAAGCCATAACCAGATAAAACAGCTGATCGAACCAACCTTATGGAAATCAATGTAATCGTTTAATGGTGCCATACCATAACGCTAACTCGATTACATTGATTTCTTTAAGGTAGGTTCGATCAGCTGTTTTATCTGGTTATGGCTTTATGGTTATAAGTCACCATTAATTCGCCCTTTAACCCTAACGCTGTTATGGTTTCGCATCTATGATGGAAGCAGTAAGGAAGGCGGTCGGCATGATGTGGTGGTGCACAGTGGCTAGTCATTGTCGGCTGGGGCGGGTCCTTGCCAACCTTACTGTTCCTGCGCCATAAACAGAAAAAAAAGTCATATCAGCCTATCAAAAAACTCAGCTGTCAGATTCAAAAAAAAACTGACAGAAGCGCAGAGACCGACTCAAAACGCTTATAAATTCATCTAAAACAATATCCGGCCGAACCGGATGTCACGGACAGACCGTTACAACATTCAAAATTTTAAATTCAAAAAAAAGAAAAAAAACTAACGCAAAAAAAAATTACCGAAACTAACCGAACCGGAAACGCCCGGTTACTAAACTCTGAAAATCAAAAAAAAATGCTGAAAATAAATACAAAAGGGTATAAACAAAAAGGGCCGAATATAACTTGGGGGCGCCGCGGGTGTTGTTGCGACGCCCAGTGCATGTCCCATAGTGATGGACGATATGGCGATTTTGAGCTATCAGTGAAAATAGATATGGCTATTTTTGAATCGCGGCTCTTTTTATAGCTATAGCGATCGCTTTATTTTAACAAGCGATTCTATACAGAAGATATGATGGGCGATATAGCGATTTTGAGCTATCAGTGAATATAGATATGGCTATTTTTTATAGCTATGGCGATCGCTTTAACTTATCTTTAATAAGCGAATCTGAAATTATTTTTATACTTGGATAAAAAAAAATGAATTTTAAGTTTATTTACCGGAGTAGATTGAATGTTATACATTCATTTAATTTAGTATACAGAATATATGAACCAAAATTGGAATAAAAAGAAAAAAATATGTACTTTTTATTGTAAACTGATGTAATGTGAAATTCTAATTTTCTGAGATGTTATGATATATATTATTAACTGGCTGACGACAATATGTTCAGACTCGTATTACACTCAATGAGATGAAACTAGCTGAAATAGATGTCTATGCATCTTTGTTTTATAAATTTTGCTAATTGAAAATGGTTTGATTTTTAAGATGAATCAACCCGAAATAAATCTGTATATGTAACACCATAAAAATATGATTTATTTACTATATTATACTACACCGATGTATTCAGTAATACTCCGTATGAATTTATTCTGAAAGTTGTATTTGTCTGCATAATATTTGATAGTAAAGTGAATAAAGTTTTAATGAAAAATACAGGGAAAAAATATAGCAAATTCTTCAAACTATTACAAAAATATTCTTTAGCAGAAAATTAGCCACCCACTTCAGTGCCCTAGAAATTAACCGGAGAATTCAACCATATACAAACCATTTAACAAACTTGAATTGCATTCTCCCAAAAAACTTAAATTTTGAGTTAATCTGTTTACAATAAGACGAGTGATATATGTTTCTATAATTCTTTTTCTTTACCATCAAAAAACACAAATTTTATAAAACTGTTAACGGCTACAGCCTAGAAGTATTAACTTATGAGTAACACATGCATTAGTTTCGGTAACGTTTTACAAGACGGTGCACCACCTAATTTTTATCGAAATTTAACAAAGGTCGTATCAAAAGACGCGTCTCGACCACCGTTTTAATTTAGTTTTGATCCCGAAACTGGTGTCGGATCCACCCAGGGTAATTTTTTATAAGCGCGGCCGCAGCCCGCCAACGCAGAAAGGTGTTCTATATTTCGGAACCTCTAGGGGTCATTTTACGGTTTTTTGTAAATAACTTTCGACAGAAATAAAATTTTTGATTTCCGATTCTTAAAACGGAGGTTGAGACGCGTCTTTTGATACCACCTTTGATAATTTTCGATAAAAATTTGGTGGTGCACCGTCTTGTAAAACGTTACCTATATTTTTTTTTCAATTTTCGAGAAAATTGTTCCTTTTTGTATCCAATAAACTTTTTTACTCAGTCGTAAAGTAAAGCACACAGATGAGTAGTAATGAACGATATTTCACTATCGATGATTGCATCGCCGCTATCACTATTAGTATTAGAATTTCACGCTGAAGGAAAATCGCCAATCGCTATAATCGCTATTGGCGATATTCTGCCAGAGGTGATTGTCATTCAAAAGAATCGAATGAAGGAAAATCGCCAATCACTGATATATTTGGATTGCAATAGCTATAGCTATTAGCGATTTGTCAATAGCGGCGATGCAATCGCCAATAGCGAAATATCGTTCCATCACTAATGTCCCACCCTCAAAATCCATGGCCACGGTCGCACCTAAATTTTCGGAGGCCCCTTACCTGATTTACCTAAGTGCCTTCTAAAAGAATGTAGACGCCAGCATTCCCATTCTAATTACAATTTTATTGACAATTCATTCCTGTGAAACTAAGACTATATTTATACTTAATACATACTAGATAAATCTCTGAGGTTAAGACCAACGAACTTTTCCTTTTTTTTTATTTCGCTAATTTTAACAATTAGTTTAATTAACGGTAGTATACTGAAAGCTTTTAAAAATAACTAAAAAAGAAAGAAATTCCAAAATTTTGCTTCTAATTCTCCGTAACGTTATTGGGCTTTATTTATCCGTGTAAAACGGTATAGACAGAAATCTATTTGAAAATTCCAAAATGTTCAAAGTTCTAAAGCAGTTCTCAAGTTTTCAATTTTTTTTCGAAATTGTTGTTGACATTTTCTTTTACATAGCTTTCCTTATGTAATAACTTAGAATTTATATAGGTAAATAGAAGAAATTAAATAACTTTTAAAATTTGTTAAAAATTTTTGCGGGTACTTCCACGTTCACTACAGTAGGTTCTTTTTGATGAAATGCAGAACTAAAATTATCTCTCTCTATCTATTCTTCAACTTGCAGGTGCATACAATAAACTTAAAAATTGTATCATTAAACCCATTCGGAAATTTTAGTATCCGTACGGAATCCTTTTAATATATTTCACACGTTTTGGGAATGTTTTGAAATTCAAAGTTACTAGGCGTTGAACAAATTTGATATATTTTTTCCCAAGTTTTATTTCCGTGTTAATTATTTTAGTTTATCTCATCTTATTTTATTTTATCATTTAGTTTATTTCATTTGAGGTTATTTTATTTAATTTAGTTTATTTATTTTATTTATTTTATCCTAATTTAGTTTACTTCGGGTTAGTTGAAGGAAAACTAGAAGTCAAAAAAAGTATTCATGGAAGTTTATTGGCAACTTCCCTGTTCGATGAACCATATGTGACTCATAATAGCGTAGTGGAATGAGTTCATGAGTCACATGTGACTCATTTATTTATACAACTTTGATGACGCTGTCTGGGTACGAGCGTGTCGTTATATACATTTGTGAGTTCTAAGTGAGCGTATATCCCATGGTACAATTACCAGGTAGAAGCATTAGCGAAAATGCAACCCTCCCGTGTATTTTGTTGTTGCCGATTGTACATAAACTGTCAATCGTTCTTTCAGTTTCTTCTGTCAAAAGTTAGGAAGAAGAAAAATATCACAGTAATTTCGTCAACAAAGCCAAAAAAAAACAGATGAGTTGGTTTGCTGGTGAAGGAAGGAGGAAAAAGGCATTTTAATGGAAAATAAAGGTATTTAGCTGATTTTTAAATGATATATATTTAATTTATTGTTATTATTTATTACATATAGCAGCTGAATCACTTCTTCAACGTTTCCAGGGCATCAACTCTTGGTAATTCTAACGACAGCATGACACTGATAATATGCGTCCATAAATATCGAGAGAGCTGTTAAAAAGACGCGCATTGACCTCGACAACAATAATCAGAAGGCGGAGGTAAATTATTTTGTGTTGAACAAGAGATATTTGCAAAAGAAGTTGAAAATTTTCAATTGAAAAATTTTCATGTGCGCGTTGTAATGTTGATGATATCTGTACCCACAAAAAAAATGTGGACATAAGTGTTTTGCGCAGATATAGTTTTGGTCTCCAAACCGGTGTGGACCCACCAGATTAATTTTTATAAGCGCGGCCAAAGGCCGCCAGCGCAAAAATACTATGGATCCCACCCCCGGTCTCGACAGCACTCCGGGGTCATTTTTCGGTTTTTAGGGAATATCTTTTGAACGACCTAAAATTTCTTTCCGCCTTACGGATTATGTTATTGGATTTCGGTGCTGCATGTTATCTTGCACTCAAAGAAATGTTGGAATATGATAAAAAATTTATAGATTTTTCTGTCGAAACGTTATATGATCGCCATCACTTCAAGATTATCACATGGTATATCTAATGGTGATCCAGAGCAAAGGTATAGCGGTTTATTAAATTATCATACTTATGGCCTTAAAAGATGTGGCGGTTGTCTAGTGCCTCAGCATGTACTCCTGCATCACTGGATCCTACGTGCGATTGGAACTGATGAGGATTTGTGGCACATAGTCCATAACGTAGTACGAGTTTACCGTACTGAATTGTTTAGTTAATATGAAAGTAGTTTATTGTTAAATTTTTAGTAGATTTGGTATATAAAGGTGTTTACCACCATTCGAAGAGAGTGTGATTATATTCACCGATACCTGCACTCAAACAGTATTATTTTGTCGTACTAAATTCTATGTGGAAATGCTATGCTAAACAGTGTTTTGTTGTAGTGGACCTATTTTCATACATGTATGTATGAGTACTAACGATACGTGTCTCAAGAGAGATGTGAAAATTTGGGATGAGATTGTATACTAAAACATGCTGAGTTAACTAGTATGTCAGGAATAAGTACTGATTATTTTCAAAATTTCAGGTATTTTGTACAAAGTAAAAAGAATAACAAAAAATATAAGTGAGTACTTAAGTACCTAATATAGAATTTAAAAATCTGAAGATACATATAGACATAATAACGTTTAACGATAGGAAACATCTGTCGTGTCAGTGTAATGAGGTGCACGATATCTGTGAAAGGATATGTCCTCCATAGTCCCATGTCCATTTAGATGTAATCTTTATTTTAATTGAACAAAGCATGCGTGTTGTGAAAATTTCAAATGATGTCGCTATGCACAGAACTTTCGGGAGTTCACAAGCGCCATCATGCATGGTTGTTTTGAGATCATTTTTCTTTTGGTCTCTCTCTGTTCTAGAACCGATTTTGCTCTTACGGTGTTAATTTTGGATCACTAGTATCGGTTGTCGTACGGACTTCAATTACGGTATCCAGGGTTTTCCTTCTGGCGTGTAGCTAGGAAGGCTTTTGTGTAGCATTTATCGCTATTAGGTGGTGAATCTGTCATCGGTAGCTGACTATCGGTGCATAAAGTTCGGCTATGGAATATTTCGTGCGTTTTGCACTCCGTGATCGGTTATACATACTTAGCATAGATTTTTGTTCATTGATCAAATCATCTATATAGGATGATATAAATAGCTATTGCTGGGGCAAAAGTAAATCTTATAGTAAAGATGTAACAGGAGCATAATTGCTAGCGAATATTTCTCTCTGCGCAAACTTGTGTCGCTATTCGTAGGTAATAATAGTTGTAGCATCTTTTTTTCTCCTTTGTGATCTAGAGTGTGGCCGCTGATAAGGGCCGTTTTGGCGTGTATACTTGTCATAGTATACTTTTCGGACTCTTTGTAAACTTAGATGGTGACGGCGGCTGGAACTCGTGGGCAGGTTATTCTGCGTCGTGCGTGATTACACAGCTATGGCACATCATGCAATCCGATTTGTGTGCTGCATGCTGGTACCGGGTGCGATATAGTATTGACGGCTTTTGTCGCTCGCAACGTGTGTCACTTAAAACTATTGCGAAGTAGGCATGTAGATAGGGATACTCTGTATTGATATATACATGCGCATATCAAGTACCTGTCACTTCACGTTGTACAGGCGAAGTATTAGCCGCGATATTTGGTAGATAACTGTAGAATGATCGCAGTTGGGGACGATGGATACACGTTTGCTCATGTTATTTTGAGCAACTCTTGATTAGCGACATGCTAAGTCATCGACATAAAGACTATGTATGTTTAATATTTTTTATCTATCACAACCTTCGGGTAATTAGTCAATATTACATCAAAGACGGTAATATATAGCGATGAGAGTGGAGTTGGGCATCAAGATTTACTCTCTAGAGCTACTTCGCTACAATAAGGTCAGCAGGCGCTGACAAATGGAGCGCTGAAGAATATATAGGGTTCGGCTATGTGTTAGGGAAGCTACGCATCACAGCTTTTCGCTAAATAACGGCTCTGTTCCTCTGATCTTGCGGGGTAATTGCTCGAGATCTCTTAGCTCAAACTTGAGAACTGCATATAAATACATCGTGGAAAATATATCGAGAGAGTGTCAAAAAATGCGTTTGGTGACTCTCAGGGATCGAACGAATGCGCAAGCATCTGTTTCTTCAAAATATTCGGCAATAGAAACTGAAAATGTGTCTAGGGCTCCGGACGCGCTCCGAAAACCGCGGGGTGTACATCGTGCATTAAAGTATTTTTGGCGAAAGGTATTAGTCTAGATTGAGGGTACTGCTTATACGTCTAGGACCTAAAATATGCAGAGAGGTGTGCCAAACGCGCGGGTCATTGACATCATGTATTAAATAATCCGAAGGGCGAAATAAAAATTTTAATTATCGTAGTCAAATGATAACAGGATAATTTTAACGAAAAGCGGGGCGAATGAGACACCTGCGGGTACCTGCGGGTTTCACGAAACTCGGGGGTGGGATAGCCATGATTAATTTTGCGAGTATCATATACTTTTCTGGGGCTTGGCGGCGCTGGGTGCGGCTCAAGTCTAGCATACATAAAAGAATTACCATGCTGGAAGACCTAAATCTATCATACGGTCTCGCAAAACACTTTATCAGGCACATATTTTTTTGTGGTACACCTACCCACCATCAAATATTTACAATGCGAGGCCAGGCATGAAAAATTTTCCAACTTGTGTTAAATATATCTGGAGAAAGAATAAAATTTTCAATTTCCGTTTTCTTTCGATATACACAGGAAAGACAAATATTAGACATTTCATTTACGTTTTCGGAATTCGTGCTCCTGGGTGACCATTAACAGCGCGTCTTTTGAGGCACCAATCATGGTCCATCTACTCTTACGAGGCCAGATATTTTAGGAGTCGAGTTTTAGTAGTTGTGAGGCTAAAGTAAAGAATTAGCTCTATATGTAAATTTCATACATGGCAAAAGTAATATCAAGCTAAAAATGTAAACTATAAACAAGTTTGCATTTTACTCGACCACCTTCGCATAGATAGAAACCATGTGGACAAGAGGAAATGCAACTTCTGATGGCTTTTTAGCCTGGTATTGTAGCCTATGCTGTACGGTGCTGATTTTTTAGGCTTAAATTGATGCGCAGATCTTGTTTTATGGCGGGCTTGGGGGCTTTCGAACTTTTAGGTATCTTGGCCACTTGCGCGCGCCTACTCACTAGGTGTTCGGTCAGCGAAAGTACGCTCCCCAAGTGGACGGCGAACCGGAGACCGTAGGCCTGCAGACGGGTCGTACCAAAGCTCTGGCTATTCGCTTGGGGGGGAACAAGTACCTTATACGATCGAAGGCGAACAGCACGAATACCGATCCGCTGTGTGTAAGGCGCACTGCAGGAGGCGGCGTGCCGATGCCAATCAACGTGTGGGCCACACGGGAACGATCATCCTCTGGGGATAGTATAAAGGAGTCTCGAAAGTCCTTACTGACGCTAGAGGATCTAACCGGGCAACTAATATGAGGTCCAATGCAAAAAATAACTTAGAGTCATAGGGAGTTGTGGAAATATTTATTCTGTTTCCTTAGCTGTTAAAAGGCTTGTGCGGGCAATCAGAGCATTTGTTAGGAGAATCGTGCGTCAAAACTCCCGGAAAGATGATTTCTACAGTGGTTTATCGCGCTTCCGGCACTGCGCATAATGGCAAACAAAAAAAAAGGTGTCTAGACAATTTTGATCTGGAAGAACTTGCGTCAAACTTACCGAAGGCTAGTCCGTACCTAACGTGGATAGCATGCCATAGTTGAGGTTCAGTGCTCGGGACTCTAATCTAGGACCGAGGATGTCCCGACCGCCAAACGCCGTTAGTTGGCACCAAAAATAAAGGTCCAATTGTGTAGGTAATTATAAGGTTGGAAACGGGGACGCCGTAGAGTCCGTACAAAGTGTCGGATAAAAAGGGGAAGAGGGAACCGTCACGGTAAGGATGAACCTTTACATTCGCGGGTTGCCGAACGAAGGGGAACGGGGACTATAACTTGAGGTAAATTTCGATGGTACTACTTGAATGAAAAGAAGGGAAATATTGGTAGTAGTAAAAGAGAAGGGGTTGGGTCACAAGTGGGGGGAAGCATGGGGGTTTAAGAAAGGGCGACGGGTTCGCGAGGGTCCAGCCTGGGGAACATGAAGGAAAAACTAACCGAGGAGAGCAGGGGGGGGGAGGAAAAATGTCAATATCAGCAAAAAATCGCTATGTAAAAATGATGACTCCTTAATGCCTCTATCGACCCTCTAAGACAATAAAGGGGGGGGGGGGAGGAAGGTGAACTTAACTAAACGAAAAAAAAGGGAGAAACATAAAAAAAAAAACTGGAGGAAAAAAAAAAACTCTAAAATGATAGAAAACAAAGTTGGGTGGGAGGAGGCGGGGGGGGTGGCGGGGAGTATGGGGAGGGGGGAAGGGCTGGGGGGGGGGTGGGCGTCTGGCTGTGCGGAGGCGGCGATCTGCGGGGCGAGGGACTCGGTAACTTGAATGAACGCGGGGGGTGGGGGGGCAGCCAGGTATGGGGAGGAGTGTGGCACGGGGGGGGGGGGGGGGGGGGGGGGGGGGGGAGGGGGGGGGGGGGGGGGGGGCCACCGGAGGTCCAGGAGGTGCCGCGGGGGGAAAAAAAGGGGGGGGGGGGGGGGGGGGGGGGGGGGGGGGGGGGGGGGGGGACAACAAAGAAAAAAAAAGAAAGAAGGGCGGAGAGCAAAGAAAAAGAAAAGAATCAGAAGGACAAAAGGAAGACAAGAAAGGGAAATCGGGGGGCGGTCGGTGGGTAGCGGGAAGGGAGAAAGGGGACAGAGATCACTTCATAAGAAGAAAGAGGAAAAAGGAAACTAAGGGGAGGGGATGGGGGAGGGGAGGAGGGGGGGGAGGGGCCAAGGGACGAAACAAAAAAGTGTAAAAAACAAAGACAACGGAATACAAGGAAGAGAAAAAAAAAAACGGAAAATAGAAAAAAAACGATGAAGTAGTGAAAAAAAAAAAACGAAATTAACTCGGAACCGATATCTTCCAACGCCCCACCCCACTTTTGTTTTTTTTTTTTTTTTTTTCTGTTGTTTATTAATCCACCAATCCACGAGCCCCCAAACACTTTTATTTGTTCTTTTTTTTTGGCGGGCCCAGCAAACGCGAGGGCGCCCCACTTTTTTTTTTTCTTTTTTTTCTATTTTTTCGATATCGAAATTTTTTTTTCGAAAAGGCCCGAAAAAGTTGCGATAAATAATTTATTCATATTTACCAAAGACGATTAGAGCGATGGTAAAACTTGGTGGTGGGTTGACATTATGACGCTGAATAGAAGTTTAGTAAAATTTTTTGGACAGGGGCGTGGCAAAAAAACCCACCAACCCACTTTTAAAAAAAAGAAGGTATTTAAAAAAAAGTTTTTGCAAAAAGCTGTAATTTGGCAAGTCGTTGAAGATATCATGAATGAAATTGGCAGGAACGTTACTACTCCTATTACTATATATGTGATATGTGCACTAAATTAGCAATATTTCGGAATGACGACCGTCCACCTTTAAAAAAAAAATGTTAAGTTAATTTTTAATAAATTTAAAAAAAATAATTAAAACAAAAAAATTTATAATATCCTTGCAGTATAACAAGTAACACTA
The DNA here is from genome assembly GCA_029619165.1 of Eurosta solidaginis. Taxonomy (NCBI): domain Eukaryota; kingdom Metazoa; phylum Arthropoda; class Insecta; order Diptera; family Tephritidae; genus Eurosta; species Eurosta solidaginis. Next base: position 1,376 of record JARSSU010039345.1, on the reverse strand, counting down.
GTAACACTCAACCCAGTAATGATATAGTGCACAAAAAATACAAAACAAATTTGTTTTTTTAAATGGGCGTTTTGGCTCCGCCCTTTTCCATTTAATTATTTGTCTGAGGAATACTTTAATGCCCTGAAAATGCCCTAAACTCAATCAACAAGTTACCAATTCCTTTTGTAAATTTGGTAAGGGCCATAGCTTCCATGCAGGTAGCTGTTTCTGTGGGCGGTATCCCAGTTGAAGCCCAACGGCACGCCCAGATTTTTTTATACAAGTCGAAAAAAGAAGAAGAACGGACTCATCACGATAAACTTGAGGAAATTCGATTATCTTTACTTTACTACTGAACATAGGAGTTTTTACGTACTATCTGAACTCAACTCTATCTTGTTATTCGTGGCTTAAAACTGGGCGAAAAATCCCGCTATATGATAACGCCCACTTTTTTTTTTTCGATACGATCAAAAATCGTTTTTTTTTTTTTTTTTTTTTTTTTTCAGATAAAAATATAATAAAAAAAAAATATAAAATAAAAATTAAAAAAAATCGAAAATTAGGAAAATAAAAAAAAAGTGCATCTATAATTTCCATACCAAATATACGAAAAAAAGAGATGAAACAATGTGGAATTTGGATTGGTTTTTTTTTTTTTTTTTTTTTTTTTTGTTTGTTTTGACGGCAAAATATAACTAACGAAAAAAAAACTAAACTTTGTAAAATGGATGTGACAGACAAGCACAACCCTTTTTGGTAAAAATGGATGTGACAACCTAAACACGGGGCTACCATATTAAAGTCGAAAGAAAATGAAAAAGTTCCTGTAAGAGAGGAGAGCTGGCAGGGCGAAAATGCAAAAGAAGCCCTTGGAATCCATCCATGGCAGTGAATTAACTATATCGTTTATTCGTTATTCGCATTCGTTGGGAATTACAATATATAAATAAATTAGAAGCCCGGGGATACCCCGACCAATGAGTTCTGGTTCCTGTTCTGCTTTGGAGTTCTGCTGTCCTGTTCTCTGGTTTCCTCTGTTCTCCGTTCTCTGTTTCTGTCTGGGGTCAAAAAAAACAAAAAAAATTCTTCTTTCTGTTCTCTGTTCTTCTTCTTTCTCTTCTTTCTGCTTCTTTCTTCTCTCTCTCTGGTTCGCTGGGTCCCCTCTCCACATTTTTTATTTGGTGTTTTTGGTTCGATATCTCGAAAAAAACGCTTTTCACATATAAATACAACTAAGGGCCCTCCACTATTCTCTTCCTTAAAAAAAAAAAAACCCCCCTCTCTCTTTTAAAAAATACCTTCCACATTTTCATTTTGATCCCATGTCATCAAAAACGCATTAAAAAAAACGCATTTCACATTCCATTTCCCAGAGGGTTTACCCCCCCCTA
>JARSSU010039344.1:0-12434 GCA_029619165.1 Eurosta solidaginis | reverse complement strand
GTAAAGTTTCACTACGTTGAGTCTCTATGTGTACTCGAGAAATTCCAAGGGTGCGTAGGGCATCTAACAAGCGGTGTCATTGTCGTGGGTGTTCCCTCTGCAGACGTGTTTTCAGTAGCACCCGTGTATTTTGACTCTGTTATACCATCGTTTCTTCTCGTGGATGTTTTCTCCTCGTTGGATAAAATTAAGTTACATTTCAGCTCATTCATCTGGCAGCCGCGCGGGGCTTCACTCTTAATATCGTGATAGTTTCTCTGACTCTCGCATTATTTCATAATCGGATATTCTGTGTGGAAGCTTTTGGATCTGTTAGCCTTCCGCAGTATTTTCGTTGTACTATAACCGTACGAGAGTGGTGTTGGACGGGTTGGTTTTTAGAGGAACATTTTTGAAATTTAGAGTTAAAATCCATTTTGAAGGGTACATATATAGATGTTTTTCATCAAAATGCTAGGTTTCGTAGACAGAATCTGCCTGAGATATGTCTGGTTGGCACATTTGCTTGGTAGGAAAAGTCCACCGGTGATGTTATTCAGGCGGATGAGTTTATAAACGATGGCTAATGATCTTCCTTTGCTTTTGAGATGCCAGCTCCAAGTATTCGCTTTGATAGGGGTCAGACAACAGGACACAAGCTTTTCACCTTGAGGCGATTCTACCAATGTGGCTTATTCATCCAAATTTTCCTAGTCGCGTCCGTATAGTTCCCGTTTCAATTACTAAAATTATATCATTGCAGTTTAGTCGTGAGTTTAGTTGTGTTGTTAATCTGCTTCCAGCTTACATCTTTTGAGACAACATTAATATAACGTAATTAGCTCGTGCTATCCAAGTTTTATAAACCCCCATGTCAATCAACACAAGCATCATGCCTCTCTCGGCGCTAGATTTACCTACAACATCGTGTCCCACCCCTCATCACCACCGGCTCGATGAGCGTCGTCTGATTGGGTGATACAATGATTGAAATGAGGGAGTGTAAGAAACCTCACGAATGTGAGACGGAAGCTGATAACATACGAACCACGGCCTGAAGCTGGTGTGCTGTACCCTTTTTGCACACGAAAACTTCTCACAGCTGTATTCGTTTCCAGGCAGTGCCTACCGGTGGTGATCTAACGGCCGTATTAATAATATCAATCGGAAGAGCTGAGTACAGGTGGTTATACAGGCTAGTAACAAGGAAGTGAGAGAGTTGATGATTCATGTGTGAATGTTATATTTGGCTGGAGGATTGTCAGGACGCGGGTTGTCATGTTGTGTGTGTCATCTCTTCTGCTGCCATGTTTACATCAATGGTTAGAGATCCGCCAAACTGCAAATTATGTCCGTATGCAAAGCTGCTATTGGCAAGACAAAGTGATTCCCTTGTATGGACGTAACAGCATCTAAGCGAGGAGAGATCCAGGTAAATAGTTATATTTATTTATAAGTATGTAGTTCGATGTAGTTTTATCGACGGTTGTGAAAACACTGTGACCGTGGGTTTTTAGAGGTTCTTCTTTTCTAACTATGATTAGGACATCCTACTTGTCTTTTGTAAGGAACTGTGGATCGCCGTTTGTTTGACAGACTCACTTTCAAACAACCGACTTTAATATTTTTCATGACACGAGATATAGTGAAATTGAATGCGTTTTCAACCTCTATGATGCTTCTTTGAAGTTCCTACTTAATGTAGATATTAATTATATCAATTAGTATGTGTTTCTATAATTGTTTTCTTGTTTTGTAACAAGAAGTACCACAGTCCTGCTGGTCAGCGTCTCTGAGACCCGAACCATCACTAAGGTTTTTCAAGGGTTTGGTTTTGGTGGGCTGTTTCCATATGCGTTGGTTCGGGCTTTTCTTCGGCTATTTTTGCTTCATTCTCGATTTATTTCGCGAAGCTCGTCGCAGCAGTGTATTTTGTTCGTCGCTTATATTTTAAAATTTGTGATAGACTCTAAAATCTTACAGCTGCTAATTTCGTCACGACATAGTTTGAAGATGAACACAATTATCCAAATTATTTGCTCTATTTGGCTTCTTGTGCTATTGCTTGGTTATTGTTTGCATAGCATTACTAAACCACTCGTTTTTAGACCTTACAAACTAACATGCTAAAATTTCTAAATATATATTTATGCATATAGCGATTTTTTAAACGGTTTTTTCGTTAGTTGCTTCGTGCTTGTGAGTATCAATTTGAAGTCAAAAAGGAATAAACGTATGTGGTATATGCAAGTTATAATATGTAGCCTACATGTCACAATATACAGTATTTAAGATATACTGAGGTTAGAATGTCTTGAAAAAAAAAACAGAAATTAAAAAATTATTTTGAAGAAGTTATGCCTTCAGATAAATGTATTGCATGAACTAAAACTGATGGGCTTACAACTTTGAAGAGCTGATGAAAAGTATGTTTGGTCTGGCCATGTATATATTTTCCCCACATCTTAAAAATTCTGAGCTGTAATTTTTGGTTTTTCAGAGATACCATGACATTTTTGATTTCGGTGTCAAGAGTCGCTCGTTTTATATTGTAAAGCAGAATTATTTCAAGTTTGCAGTTTTTGTTATCAACTACATGTTCTTATCTTATTTGTCTCACAAACTATAGTCGAATTACTTTTGTCGTATATTCGCTCTATAAATAGTTTAAGCGTTTGTATGTACTACATAATAATTCTTATTGGGTTTGTTCAAGCTGCATTATAAGCTTTATGTTTTTTTTGGATGGCTTACGTACTAACTTTTGGTTATCTTAATGGGTTTTTAATCAAATGTGGTTGTTTTTAAAACACAAAATTAGCCATGTCACGATTGTTGATTGTTCACTGCTAGTGATGGTTGCTTTCTCAATAAAGTAGGTCCAATGTGTAACGATGCTTAATACCGTTGCTTAGTCTTCCTTCAGCTGTCATTTATAGTATTGTCAAGCTTATCGACAACTGATTGCTTCCATGTGTACGAGAACAAGTGTGCTTTATTAACCTGCACATGTCGTTTAACCTAATTATCTATATATTTCCTACATATCTATCTCGTTTTTACCTTTTTGTTGTTGTTGTAGTATACACTTTTTACAATAATGCGACTCTATAGACCCCCTCGCTGTCATTTACGTCGACTAATTGGACATTCGTGATAGCGTTGCAGATTTATAAACAATAATGTGATTCAGGTGGGCCGTTTCACAAAACATACAAGTATTTTTGTTGTACAAGTAATTTTTCTATGAATTTAAACAAATATTATGTATGTCGGACGACTTACTTGTATTACAAAAAAAACGGGCGGTCCCCAGTTGGTATTATTTTATTTTTTTATTGGTTTTTATATATATTTTTTCGTTTACTGTAACTTAGATTTTAAGAGATTCAGGTTTGTTTTGAAAAGAACGATTTGGTTGCGTGGATAACAATAAAACAGAAAAATATTAAATTTCAGTTACATGAATTTATACAGCTTGTTTCAAAATCGAATTGCATTAGTGAGGTCCACTGTGTTCAAATTTTTCGTATGAACCACTAAAGAAAGGTCTTTAAATGTCCCCAAACGGAGATCTACAAAAATAAGTTTTAACAGGGTATTCAAACAAGACGTTACTCTTAGCAGTGTTTGTTCCAAATTACAATTGAATAGATGGCTTGTAAACATGGGGGAATGCAACCGCTACAGGACATACTTCTTGCATGGCGGTGGTGATTTTGGACAGCTAAGAGTTACAGTGAACCAGATCAAAGTTAAATCTAATGAGCGAGCAATCTAGGAAGTGGGGTGCTTTCTGCTGCAATGGTGATAATGCGATTCTGATAACGTGGATTGCGGATTTTTCCTTCCTTCGCCGATAGGGCGGAATGCCTCTGAATATGACTTTTCCCCTTGTTCGGTTTGTTTTGTGATTTATCTTATTCTTACTACTGAAAATCCCATTGCGGTTAATTAATTCTATGCCCTTAACCCTCGGAGCCAACATGTCATTGCAGTCCAACGTGATGGTCCTCTGTCGATACCGAATCCGTAGTTCTGGAATATAACGCCATTAAGGTATTAGCTTGAACATCGCGGCTGCGATTTTATAACATCATTGAACCTTCTAGATCATTCTGCCACCTCCTCCCTTGTACTTGACGCGACTGCTTTAATAACGCTTTCCCGAAGAGTCGGTTTTTATGTACCTGGAGCGACTTGGGATTTTTCCCGACCATTGACTGTCATTTCAGTGTGACCCATCTAATTTGTTTCGTCCCTCCCACAATGTTGTCTCCTCCCAGCATGCTTCCTTGCAGCAGGGTACTGCTCCATATTCTCTTACTCCGGAAGGCTCGATCCATCCGGGTCCGTCTCCTGACCCGGTCCTGAGAAATGGTTTTGCTGCATTCTTGCCGAAAGATCTTTTTTAGACGGTCATCCTGTTCAGTGTGTGTCTCGTGCAGGATGGTTGCATCGGGGTGGGGACGGGTTGTTCTGGGCTTGATCCCAAGTACCCGACGTACCACTACTTTTTAATCTTTTGTTGGCATTCCTTTGCTGTTCACAGCCAAGAGGCGTCCCCTATGTCTACTCCTAAGCAATATGTATCTGGTATCCCGCGACGGAACCCCCGGCGGGATTCATCGCGCCATTGTTGCCTATGGTCGCAAACCCAAATCATCAGTGTATCCCCAATGCTTGCCCAAGGAGCGCCATATGTCCAGGATACACACACAACAGCAATTGCGTCCTGGCCTTCCACAACCCAGGGCGTGTCACCCGTCCTTACCACCCAGATGGCGAAACGTCTCCCCCTTATGCATTTCTAGAATTCTGCTAGATTAAGCTGTAATGGACTACTGGGAACTACGGAGATTAGTCCGATTTCATGAAGCGGCGGCACAACATCCGCATTGCTTGCAATCAAGAGATCACTCACAGCCAAGATCTGCATTGCAAGACGCTGCTCTGTGGTATAATGTCCACAGAAAGACCGCGAGAGACGACTGCAATGAAGCGCTCGCGTTTATCATACACATCACTCTGTGCAATATCATACATTTGGTATCCTGGCATCGGCCGCAGGGACAGTGTCTTAGAACGCACGGCATATCTGTCCGGTTCAGGCGGATGCACAACCTAGACAGAAATCATCAACAGCTACATCCCCTGCCTGAAACCACCTGTTGCCTCAGTGATACCGCCCTAATATCAGGCCTTACTCACTGCGACATCGCATTGATCTTACAAGGGGCCATTTCACAATGCACATCATGAGATCTATGGCATTCAAACATGCGGGCGGACAGCGTAGGGGTGAGAATGTTGGACCGGATCAATAGAGAAACGACGTTCTGCACAATAACCTGAGACGCCCCACGCGTATGGTAGAAGCTGTCACAGCTCGCCGCGGATATATCAATCGGAGTGAGCGCAGAACTACGTAAACTGCGTCAAATGGCACCGATGTTAACATTGGTACTCCGACCAATCCCTGCCCATACTTCATTTCAGCCTTGAGCGTACCGCCGACTTCACGCACGTGAAAACGCACTTTCATAAACTATCAAAAAAGGAAAGTGGGAAGAATATAATCTTTATCAGACAGCAGCTTTTCTGGCTCCTCTCTATCCCGACTGATGCCCGCCAGGGGAGCGTGCTTCCGTCGGTCATTAAATCCGCCTTGGCACATTTCCCTTCCAGCGGGAGAAAAAGAATTCCGAAATCCGGCCCCACTTCCCGCGGAGACCGCAAACTTTGCGAGAACGAAGTGACCCTTATAAGACGCTTGATCCAGGGCGACCCCCAAATAGGATATAACCAACGCATCAGAATTGCTTGTGATGAACACAAGCAGGTCGGCAATGGTAGGATGCACCTCAGATGTTTTGTCCAACCTCTCTATCCAAAACCCGGTGGTGGGGTAAACTTTGGTCCAACCGTAAAGCCCTATCTGAGATCCGACTAAGCACAATACAAAGTTTCCATCGCTTTGGGCGACAAGTGCTGTCCGGACGCGAAATAATGCGCGAGCGGTTTTTTTTTTTTTTTTCCCCCCCTTTTTTTTGTTTTTCTTCCGACAATTATAGGCATTCTACGTGTCTACAAAGATAGAAGGAGACAATATCACACGCAAATAAACTACAATTCAGCGCGTCACCCAATCACACATCTACGCGCGCTAAAGTAGGTTTGAGGACGCCATTGGTCACGGTGCGAAACCATTCCAAAGCAGTGGCCAACGGCATACCATGCCGATATGCTTGTAAAATTCCTGATGGAAAGGGGTTTCGAAATATTAGCAGTGCATGTCTTCACCTTTCTCTTTTCCACTTTTGTCATACCTGAGAAATGGAGAAATGTCGCATGTGGTCCCGCTACTGAAAGCCTGGGAAACCAGCTAACATAGTTGTGTAGTAATCGCGTCCGATATGGTTCTCTCACTATCGCCAATGCAAAGACGCTTGAAAGCCATTTTGGCTCCTTATTTCCAAGCAAATTTGCGCTAGCCCCTCATCAGCATTGCTTCAGAAAACTCCATAGCACTACCACCGCGTGCTAAATGCCATTCAGCAAGCACCGCGATAAATTGCGGTTTAAAAATCAATAACCACCCCTCACCAGTAGAACAATAACCTCGTAGCGACTAAGACGTATCAAAGCTTTTGATACGGTCAACCATGGCGCTCGTTACTGCAGACTTGAAGGGTATACCCGTTCCCCATGTCTTAAAAGTGGGCCTGCAAATTTATCTTGTGTGTGGTCGGCATGCTTCGTGTGCAGATTTAATACGAAATCATAAATAGCAATGGGAAATTAAACAAGGGGTGCCACAGGGTGGGTTGTCTGGTCCCCACTTTTTGTTTAATTTCTACAATATCTAAGCCTAACACTTCACCCACCGGTAAGGACGTCAACAATTCTCGTGTTCGGTAAAATAATGTTCTACTAAAAGAAAAAACTATATTTGTTCTAGAATGACTATTCTATCTAAATTACGAATATATTCTAATCTGGCGACGCGGGCTCTTCTAATACGGTTCTATCTTATCTATTTCTATATGTTCCTACTATTCTATAGTTTCTATCGTGTTCTATAATACGGGCCGATGACTGCACATAATTGCCCTTGTATTCACGATGGACACCACCAGGCCCAAAGATCAGCATGCGCGATGGGCTCTTATGTCAATAAAATAAAGAAAAATCTGCTAGTTTGGAATAAATTAAACGGCTACCGATGTATTACCTACCTCCCTGATCTCCCCAGTGTTTTTCGGAGCCTCGCGAAACCTTACATTATCAACACGACTTAAATTCTTTTCCGCGACCTTATTTAACAACATGGACGGTCCCAAATGTTCGACCATTTTGACATCCACTGTCGATGGTCACTATGCTACCGACCTGTCATAACAACCCCAAATCTTTGGTGTGACGTTTGATCGGATCTATACATTTTGGTGAGCAGCAGGTCCGCAATTGTTCCGAGAATTCAGAGCCGGTAACAAAATCCTCAATCACTCACCATCGGCTGGGCAAAGTAACAAAAGCACAAACTTGGGGAAAAGATAAAGAAACGCTCATAACTCAATACCAAGCAATTTGCAGCCGATTACGTGCACGACTTCCCCATATTGTTCGCCAAGCCTAAAAATCACCCACTGGAAGAACTACGGCCTGTCCAAATCCTGCTCTCCAGAATCGCCACGGGCTGTCTTCTGATTTCCCCAAGAAACCCGATCTTCATAATGATGCGAGAATACTCCCCTCAGGGAAGAATGAGATGGCGGGCGCAAACAGTGTTCCCGTTGAATACCCATAAACCTGGGCATCCCAACAGACATCTGATTGATAAACCACAATCCGCCTAAGGGCTTAAGGATTCATCCTCCGTACAGCATTTTGAGGAAATACGGCACACTGAGAACCCAGCCGTATGAATGAAAAAAACACAATCAGGTCCTTGGTGGAAGCTGTTCCTAACTAGCGTGTTCGGACCTTTATTGGCGGGAATTGTGCCCGGTGAATCCAGTACTTATAACTAAAATTATCGATTAATCCAAAACTCGCAGGGAAGAGGAACGCAATACTCCCAGGGAAAACGCGTGGTCATCTTGCTCAGGCTTCGTTTTGTGTGGATACTTAACAGGTTAAACTGGTTACCTATCAGAATCAACCCGACATACAAAATGTATGTCTGGCCCCGCTTGCAATGTGTTCCACACATGACACAACCTCTCTTCAATGTAATTTTGAACCAACGCCTCTACACCCTTTTCCTTATGGTCCACCCTGTTGGAACGGCAGTTTCTCGTACTGTCCGTTAGGGATATTGATGGACATTTGTGGATCGGGTCGGGGTCGCGGCTATTAGGTGGGCCGAGCATTGCTACCAAGGCAACAAAACTGATTATACCGCACTCGTACACGGGTAGTGCTGTGAGCTGAGCTTGGGGTTGGATAAGCTATAACCATGATGCATAACCTTCGAACGTGTGATTCTGTAATGCTAACCAGTATAGGCAACTTCGTTTATTCTTACGATTTTTCCACACCAACGTAATAGTCCAAAGATATCGACCACAACGTGAATCAGGTATAACCATAGACAGACTAAATGAGAGAGAGACACTAGAGGATCTGCAATTTCTCTGCTGCTGTCGGTCAGTGTTGTGGTCAACGGTGAAATCCCTGTCTAACCCAACAAAACAAACGGCAACCCTCCATGACATCTACTGCCTAGATAATCCGAGGTATTTTTGTAAAAGATCCTTACTTAGTACTAGTCCAATTCGAATTTAATTACTTTCTTACTCATTTAATAGGCTCTTGAGCGTTTAAAATATTTTATTTATTTACACATCTATTAGACTCTAATGTGTTGAGTAAAAATTATAACACCTAATGGGCTTATTTTTTAGCACATTATTCATGCACCGACGAGGAGTGATGGAACGAGTGATAAGGGGATTCAGGGGGGGCGATAGGCGAAATTCAAAGCTTCGCTACCCAATTGGCAACCCCACCTACGCGAGGTCAATCATGTTATAAATGTGATTGTTTCATACACATAGTTAGCAGGCAAACTCTGGCGACCCCCAAATTCCTTATGGAATTAGGTTTGGCGGGCGAGATGGCCTAGATGTGGTCATATTAAATCGTTTCCCAAAGGGTCGGCCTAGTGACCATAATGGTGCTTGTTACCTGCACGAACCGGATCATATCCGGCAAAGAACCACTACACATCGATAAACTGCTCAAAACCTAAAGCGTGGTGTGTCTATCGCTACGAAACCAACAAGGACGAGCGCTGCCCACGCTATGATAAAATTCGTGCTTGGCGACTTTAACTCCCGTGGTGTAAAGAAAGATCCTTTGTTCCACGGTTGGAAAGTTCAGCCTCCACAACGAAACCTCTCGCAAAGGACTGATGCTGTTTGGTTCGGCCGGCGCTCGAAACTATGGTCATGTTCAGCATGATGTACATGCATAAAATATTCATCAAGCTACATGGCTGTCCCCGACCGAATACACGCAACCAGGTCGATCACGTTGTAATGTGTGTTTTAGATGTGCGCACGATTTGAGAATCTAGAGGGCTACGTAACGCTAAAAATTCGGTGACAAACGGAAGGTTTGAGTCGAGGGAAACCTCCTTAAGAATGAAAACGGCGACCTTGTCCTAAATTATGGAGGAAGCACTTCTCTACCTTCCTGTTGTCGTTGTTGTTGTTGTTGTTGTTGTATTAACGATAAAGACACTCCTCGAAGACTCCCACACTCGATGTTGATGGTCCTTTGCCGGATATCCCGTACGTTCCGGTAACAAAGCACCATTAGGTACTAGCCCGACCATTTCGGGAACGATTTATATTACCATATTAAACCTTCTAGGCCATCCCGCCTTCCCACCCCTAGTTCCAGAGAAGCTTGGTGTCGCCAGAGCCTCGGCTGTTAATGAAACAGGATTCGCCACGGGTATGTGAGGTTGACAATTTGGTTGGAGAAGCTATATATTGCGTTGGCAACCTCTTGAGAGGGTTGCGCTACACAACCCTTCAATACAATTTGGTATTTTAGTCGCCTCTTACGACAGGCATACTACCGCGGTACATTCTAGTCCCCTTGAAATTCTATCGGTAAAGGTGCATCATGCTCTACAGGCACTTATCGTACTCGTCCTCCCCAAGAGTAGAACACAAGTTTATCCAGTTTGGGAGTCCGTGTTTAGCAGCCACATCAAAAAAACCCACCCAAGAAACAGGAGACGACATGCACGCTTAGCTGTGAAAACCATCCCGAAGCCTCCACTGTGTGCCATTTTGTACATCCCACCCGTAAACCCGGTGGTGTGGAGCATATCACAGTTGAACCAGCGAGAGAGCGTAAGTGACGGAGAAACTGCGATGGTTTGCGATCGCCGAGCTCTTCCTTACTGATAAGTTGGCGGACTCGTTGTTCCTCAGACGCAGACAAACAATCAATCATTTTGTGCGCAAAAATGTGTATGGATTCTGCAGAGGAGGATTTTCTATAACGTCCTCGATTTCCAATGCGATACGTGCGTCGAGCTGCGAAACAAGATAATGGAACTTTGTTACCTCATTTGTGATATCCGACAACGTAAACTGCGAATCAGCCTGTGAAAACATAATTTTGGTTTGTCAGACCAAAAAGGCGGCAGTTTTACTGCACACGATGGACTGCAGGGCGATGATCGGCGAAGTTAGCGGCAAAATCATAATCCCACTGCTGCTGCTGTTGTCGTGGTTGCGGTGATGGTGGCTGCTGCTGCTGATGCTCCAATTGACGGTTATGTTGTTGTTGCGCTTGCTGGCGTAATTCGTCGATTTGTCGTTGAAGCTCCTCATTTTCTACGCGAAGGGTAACGAGCTGATTTCATCTCGAAGCATTTTATGAGATACGCGTTAAATTTTTATCGGGGTCACCAATATAGGAAAACTAAAGAATAATATTTCCTATTGAAATTTAATATAAATGTATTTTATTATTTCACAATGAAAAATATTTAATGACTGACTCAACTATGAAAACTTGTTGAACAATATAAAATTTAAATGTTAGTTGCTAAGCACACTTTTGTTCTGAAACTTGAACTGCACCGCCACAGTAGCATAGCACCATCGTATACTGGAGGGCCAGAATACTTAATCCTGTACCTGCGCTTCGATTGCGATCTTAGGATCTACAATAGAGGAGGACGGCTGACTCAATGATACGGAGATCGCGTATGAGGCGATACACAACCGACGGTTCCAAAAAACCACAGCCTCTGTGGTGTACAGTACTGCTTCTGAAGTAAACAAATACTACAATCTGTCAGATCACTGTAGTGTATTTAAAATGGAAATAGTACCTATAATCCAAGCAATTAAGGCAATAGTCCCGCATAGCACAACAACTGTAAGGGTTTTAGAGTGTACAAGTACAAGTTTAACTCAGTTTGTCAGTTATACTACGCTTAAACTTATTCTGCAGTTTTTCAGTCTACTTTAACGTTTAATAACTAGCTAAAAAGGGCGCATCCCTTGAAGCTTGCTCCGTAGACGTCCCAATTAGACTGGGCGAGATTAAGCGAAGGCGAGAGGTGCAAATGATCGACCAAGCAGATAAGGCGTGGGATAAAGCGCGGGGCTGTAAAATGTTGAAGATTATGTGTAGGTCTTACAACCTTAGACTAACAAAGTTGCTTCTATCATTAAAGAGAGAGGACGGGTATTCTGACTGGACACTGCCTTCTGGCGTCACATGCCTTTAAATTAGGCTTGGTCAGTGATAGCAGACGTAGGAAGTGCGGGTTGAAGGAGGAAACGATCGAGCACGTTCTATGCTCGTGCCCTGCACTTGCCAGGCTAAGACTCCAGCTATTAGGAGTGATACAGCTGTCAGATCCAGAAGCAGCAAGTGGCTTAAGTCCTAGGAAGCTGCTAGTATTTGCCAAGAGGACGGAGTTATTGTTAATTTGTTGCGTCCCTCCCACAAATTGTCATCCTCCCAGCAGCTCCTTGCAGCGGGACTGCTCCATATTCTTTTGCTCCGGGAAGGTATCGAACCCAATCTGGGTTCGTCTCCTGACCCCGGTCCTGAGAAATGATTTTGCTGCATCTGCCGGAAAAGAATCTTTTTAGGACGGTCATACTCTGTTCAGTGTGTCTCGTGCAAGGGATGGTTGCATCGGACAGGTTGTTCTGGGCTAGATCCCAAAACCAGACGTCCCCCACTACTTTCCAGCAGCCCGGTGCTCAGCAAGCCACAACAAGTACCCGCTGCTGCTCGCGCCCCACGGCCACCAACTCATACGGCTGGTCCCACTCATTCCTACAATCTCCGCAGTAGAGTCAGGAACAGCCCCCGTCTTCTATATCTTCATCTTAGGCGATTTCAATGTCCATCACGATCTATGGCATTCAAACTTGCGGGCGGACAGTAGGGGTGAGATGTTGGCG
>JARSSU010039341.1:0-20502 GCA_029619165.1 Eurosta solidaginis | reverse complement strand
GCTAGAGTGACTCGCGTTTCCCTAGGGAGTGTGCGTTCCTCTTCTGCGTTGTTCTTTGAGTACATGATTCACCGGGCAAATTCTGACATAGAAGTCCGACGCCTGTTTGTGGAGTTCACTGAGGACCTGCACGTGTTTTTGGCTTTATCCGGCTGAGTTCTTAGGTGCCGTATTTCCTCATAATGCTTACCGAGATGACTCCTTAAACTCCTAGGCGGTGTTGGCTCATCAGATGTCTGTTGGGATGCCCAGGTTTCCGGGAGTTCAACAGGAACTGTTTGGTTAGCATTTCATTTCTCTCCCTGATGGGGAGTATTCTTGCCTCATTATGTAGATGGTGTCTGGGGACATAAGAAGACAAGCCGCGGCGGTTCTGAGGGCAGTATTTTGGCAGGCCTGTAGCTTCTTCCAGTGAGTAGTCTTTAGGTTTGGCGACCATATCGGGGACGCGTAGCATGCTATCGGCTGGCCAATTGCTTTGTAAGTGGTGGTGTTGTTGTTGTTGTAGCGACAGGGTTACTCCCCGAAGGATTTGGGGAGTGTTATCGATGTGATGGTCACACAGCACCATAAAGGTGCTAGCCCGACCATCTCGGGAACGCTTTATATGGCCACATTAAACCTTCATGCCATCCCTCCCACCCCACCCCCAAGTTCCATGAGGAGCTTGGGGTCACCAGAGCCTCGTCTGTTAGTGAAACAGGATTCGCCGCGGATAGGTGAGGTTGACAATGGGTTTGGAAAAGATATATATTGCGCTGGCAACCTGAAGGGTTGCGCTACACAGTCCCTTGAATCTGGTATTTTAGTCGCCTCTTACGACAGGCATTCCTGCCGCGGGCTATATTCTGACCCCCAAACACACTGGGGGGTTTGTAAGTGGTAATGAGCGTTTCTTTATCTTTTCCCCAAGTACTACCAGCAAGAGATTTGAGGATTTTATTACGGCTCTTAATTTTCGGTACAATTGCGGCTGCATGCTCACCAAAATGTAGAACCTGATCGAACGTCACACCCAAGATTTTGGGGTGTAAGACAGTTGTTAGCGTAGTGCCATTGACGTGGATGTTCATTGGTTGACATTCGGGACGTCCATGTTGTAAATAAGGTCGCCGATCATTTAGTCGGTGGTAATGTCAGGTTTCGCGAGGGGAAAAAACTGGAGAGATCAGGGAGGTAGGCGTTTATTTTGTTGCAATCGATCTGTGGGCATGGGCCTGTGGCCATTATTGTGCAGTCATCGGCGTAGGAAACGAATTTAGTTTACACACACCTGTCGTGAAATCGTATTAGGAGGGAAGGCGACAAAAAATATAATAGAAAAATACAGAGAAAATAAAGTAGTGTCATATAGGTATAAGGAGAAACTCTAGTTCAAAACTAGTTCATTTCTACTACATTCTGAGCCACTAATAGTTTGCCATCTATCTATTTTTTTTGCGTGATTTCAAATGGCGAATTTTACATGACCATGTGCTAGGCGGTGCAAATTGTCCCCGCTGCATTACCTTTTCACTGTTGTTGTTGTAGCAATGCTTCGCCCCACCTAACAGCCGCGACCGATCACAAATTGTCTTCAATATTCTCTAACGGGAGTCCAAGGAAACTTGCTGTTTCAACAGGGGTGGACCATAAGGAAAGGAGTGTTAGAGGCGTTGGTTCCACATTACAATTAAAGAGATGGTTGGTGTCAGGTGGGGACACATTGCAGGCAAGACACACATTTTGTATGTCGGGGTTGATTCTGGATAGGTAAGAGTTTAACCTGTTACAGTATCCAGAACGAAGTTGAGCAAGAGTGACACGCGTTTCCCTGGGGAGTGTGCGTTCCTCTTCCGCGAGTTTTGGATACTTTTCTTTAAGTACTGGATTCACCGGGCAATTCCCGGCATAAAGGTCCGACGCCTGTTTATGGAGTTCACCAAGGACCTGCTTGTGTTTTTTCGCTTCATACGGCTGGGTTCTCAGGTGCCGTATTTCCTCAAAATGCTTACGGAGATGACTCCTTAAGCCCCTAGGCGGTGCTGGTTCATCAATCAGATGTCTGTTGGGATGCTCAAGTTTCTGGGTATTCAACAGGAACTGTTTGGTCAGCATCTCATTTCTCTCCCTGATGGAGAGTATTCTCGCCTCATTATGCAGATGGTGTTCTGGGGACATAAGAAGACAGCCCGTGGCGATTCTGAGAGCAGTATTTTGGCAGGCCTGTAGTTTCTTCCAGTGGGTAATTTTTAGGCTTGGCGACCATATGGGTGACGCGTAGCACGTAATCGGCTGGCTAATTGCTTTGTATGTAGTCATGAGCGTTTCTTTATCTTTTCCCCAGGTACTGCCAGCGAGGGATTTGAGGATTTTATTACGGCTCTGGATTTTCGGAACAATTGCGGCTGCGTGCTCACCAAAATGTAGATCCTGATCAAACGTCACACCCAAGATTTTGGGGTGAAGGACAGTCGGTAGCGTAGTGCCATCGACGTTGATGTTCAAAATGGTCGACATTTGGGACGTCCAAGTTGTAAATAGGGTCGCGGATGATTTAGTCGGTGATAATGCCTGATATAAACGCTAATATCAGGGCGGTATCCACTGGGGCAACAGGTGACATCCGTAGATGTTGATGATTTCTAGATTTCCATCGCCCGACCGGACAGATAATCTTTGACGTTCTAAGACACTGTCCCTGCGGTCGATGCCGGGATCAAATATATGATATTGAAGAGAGTGGTGTATGATAAACGCGAGGCGCCTCCATTTGCGCTCTCGCGATCTTTTCTGTGGATATTATACTCAGATCAGGTCTGCAGTGCAGATCTTGCTGTGACAAATGACATTTTTAAGCACTGAACACACCTAAAACTACGAAACGGAAACGGAAGCGAACGCTGCCAACAGAGTTGCATTGTGCTTTTGACTTCATTAGGCATTCGATTAGCTACTAATGAAATAATAATAGATTCGAATTTTGTAGCGAAGATTGAGCTCAATAAGCGTCTTAATGTAGAAAACTGCGTTTATATTCAATAAGCCGTCTGTGTGAAAACAGTATAATACTGTAACTGCTCGATTAGTATGAAGGATGAGACAGACAATCATGGCGGAACGATACAAGGTGGGAGCATGGTGACATACCTACAAACAAAAAAAGTCCATGTACTTGTAAATTCGATGGACAAATGTCAAAATCGTACTGCGCCGGTAGTTGATGTATCACATCAAATAAAAAAGGTTATAATCAGCTGTTCGATGCGGCCACCTTGTATCGTTCCGCCATGCAGACAATGATATTTGCTTTGACAAATGACATTTTTAAGCACTGAACACACCAAAAACTAAGAAGCGGAACCCTGCCAACAGAGTTGCATTGTGCTTTTGACTTCAGTAGGCATTCGATTAGCTACTAATGAAATAATAACAGATTCGAATTTTGTAGGGAAGATTGAGCTCAATAAGCGTCTTAATGTAGAAAATTGCCTTATTATTCAATAAGCCGTCTGTGTGAAAATAGTATAAGGCTGTTTACACAAATGCATAAGGGCAAAATTATATAAACGCTTTGGTCGCTCAAAGCAAAGATAACGTACGGCGTTTCATTGTTTTTCGTATGGCGTTGTCAAAGCGTAGGCACGCAACCAAGCATTTATGTAAATTTTTCGATACTTCGCCCGACAGATGAATTATGAATGCAACACAACCAAAGCGTCTGTGTAAATCCGCCTAGTTTTTGTAGCTGTGAAAGTCTCCTGCAAATAAAATGGTGCTGTAAGTGCAAACAAATCAAACTCCTATATGACACTACTTATTTTCTATTTATTTTTCTTGTATTTTCTCTTATATTTTTTGTCGAGGGAGCCAATAAGGTTTCAGTACTGGTGTGTGTGAACTATATTTAAAAAAACTAACGAAATACAAGAAAAATGCAACGTAGTTCATTAAAAACAAACAAGCCAGTTTGTATTTCGATAGGTTTTTTGACATTAGGCCGTTTTTTCTTTATTTTGTCTGACAAATGAAAATTTTGTTTTTATTTTTTATTATTAAATAAATTTTGTTTTTAGTTTCAAAATTTTGTGCATAAAAACACAACTAAATTCAAAGTGTAAATTGTGTGTGCAAATGAGTTTTCAATAAGTGTACATTTTTCAGTTTTTCATAGTTAAGGAACTTGGGTACAGAAATTCAAATTAAAAAGTTTTTCACAATAATTTGAAAAACTCTATGTTTCCTCTGCTTTTTACAGGTTCTTGTATTACAAAAATATAATGAACTTGCGTACAGAAATCCTAGAAAATATTTTACCGATATACTTTGTTGTTGAGCTTAAAAGTGTTTCACAATAATTTTAAAAACTCTGCGTTTTCTATGCTTTTTACACTTAGAGGAGTAACCTCGTGTAATAAATTAAATTTTCAATGAAAATCAATACCGCTGAACTGAACAATTTTCGCCATGAAAAAAATTAAAATGCTGTGTAACAGGGCAACACTTTTGTGACTACATAAACCCTGTTTCAATATTTTGCTCCCCTGCACAGAACCCTAATTGACCGTTTTCAACCGAAACAACAATGGCAACTCAGATTTTCCCGTTATGCTCACCTAAGCGAGTGCCTGTCAGAAAGAAGTCAACACACTTGTCCTTGTACACTATGGCTGCAACGTCCACTTGATTAACAACAATCAGCAGGGCCGCCTCGTATAGTCCTGCTGCAACATCCACATTAGTAACAACAATCAGCAGGGCCGCGGAACTTTAGGCCTGCTGATACAGCCACCAACTACGACAATAACTGCCTTTAAAACTGGGTGAGTTCGTTCTGTAATACAGAAACCACATTTTTTTATTTTAATTTAACCAATTACTAGTTGGGTTTGGAATTACGAGAATAATTGTAAAAATCTTTGGGAATTGAGTTGGACCATTCATTTGTAATGCCAGCCTAAAAATAGTTAAGTTACGAAAAGCTGCATACTCAAAATTTTAATAAGGTTCTGAAGTAAAATTTCGAAATTTATACAACAATTTTTTGGAATTGGTTTACAATTCATTCACATTCCTTTTAATTGCACTGAAATTTAATTTAAAATTTGTTCATTGGGAGAAAAAAGTTATCGATGGTTAAACTGTGCCCTTACTTTAGTGCGTGTAGATACCTAAACATTATTACATGTATGGGTATTTTAGATTTTCTTTCATATGAAAAAAAAAGTTGTATAATGCAAGAAAATCTAAAATATTCTTCGGAGAAAAAAAAATTGGCGAAAACATACTCGAAAAAATGGCTTAAAATTTTAAATGAAAATTTGTAAATTTTCTGAATATTTTTGAAAACCTGCCGAGTTTTAAAAATTTTTGTTTGAAAACGTTTTCAAAATCGGCCTACACATTTTTGTATACATTCAATCAATTGTTTAAACTAACAAAAAAAAATATAAAAATTTGATATTTCTACGCTGAATTAGGGTGGGTCCAATTGTTCAGTAAAACCTGTGCTTCAAATAATATAGTATGCAAGCTGATGGCAACAGTTTTTTAAAGGTCTTTATTTTAATATAACGGCTGCTGAAGCTGTAAAGACTGAACTACCAGAGAGGTGAGGTGTGAAGCGTTTTCAGCATAAATGCAGCATTCTTTTTGTAAAATCTGAGAAATTTACCGCTTTTGCTAGCAGTTATTATTTATGAACGTGAAAGAAAATGGTTATTTCTTATACATTTTTTCTACCCCAGCTGCAGTACGCAGGGCTAAAATTTAACTGACATGATTTCCAAGTTTTATATATATATCACTATTTAAATATCGGGGTGCCCGTTTTGCTATCGAGAATTTGAAAAAAAAAGCACAATACTTCAGAAGACGTTTCCAATGTCATGTTTATACATTGGAATTACCCTTTTAAATGCGTGGAAAATACCCACCTTAATTTACTACCTATGTATAGCTGCGAAACAAAAAAAATAATAGCAGAAAAATTTACTTACACATTTTATTTACGTAAATTATAAGAAAAAAAAATGGTAATGAATTGTACAATGAAAGCTGTTGGGGTTTACCCAAACCAAATTTCGAAAAAATTTAAAAATAAGAATAGTTTTTTTTAAAGTATTTGTAGTGTTTAATTCAAATATACCTTTTATTAATTTTGCACATTTTTTACACTTTGTATGGAAGGAAAACCAACATCAGCCTTCGAAAAGTGTTGTTAAAAATCAATGCGAATTTTCAAAGACTTCAGTTTTTGTTATTTTTTACTCCAACTAGAATAAGTTTGTAGTTCAAAATTATTGACTAAACATTTGTAAGTTTACATGAAGACTTTTAAAAAACGGCGAATTTGTTCGAAATTCGTTTTCGTTATTCAAGTTTTTTTTAGGTTTTAAGTAAACGAAAATAAGGAAAACTAATAAAAATAGCTACTCACTTTGCTGCTATTTTTACTACTCACTCAAACAAACACAAACGCAAATGCATTCTAACTACAAACGAGCTAATAAACAGAGAAAATAGATACTGAATAGAATCAATAAAGGCAGTAGAAAACATTTTTTTTTAATTAAATAGAACCAAGATAAGATACTATAAGATAAAGTACGACAAAATTAAATTAAATATACCAAAAATAAAATAAATTATAATAAATATAAAAAAATAAACTTTAATAAAATAATGAAAGTTATAAATAATAATAATAACAAGTAAGGAAGGTTAAGATCGGGTGTAACCGAACATTACATACTCAGTTGAGAGCTATGGTGACAACATAAGGGAAAATAACCATGTAGGAAAATGAACCGAGGGTAATCCTGGAATGTGTTTGTATGACATGTGTATCAAATGAAAGGTATTAAAGAGTATTTTATGAGGGAGTGGGCCATAGTTCTATAGGCGAACGCCATTTAGGGATATAGCCATAAAGGTGGATCAGGCTTGACTCTAGAATTTGTTTGTACGATATGGGTGTCAAATGAAAGGTGTTAATGAGTATTTTAAAAGGGAGTGATCCTTAGTTCCATATGTGGACGCCGTTTCGAGATATCGCCATAAAGGTGGACTAGGGGTGACCCTAGAATTTGTTTGTACAATATGGGTATCAAATGAAAGGGGTTAATGAACATTTTAAAAGGGAGTTGGCCTTAGTTCTATAGGTGGACGCCTTTTCGAGATATCGCCATAAAGGTGGACCAGAGGTGACTCTAGAATGCGTTTGTACAATATGGGTATCAAACGAAAGGTGTTAATGAGTATTTCAAAAGGGCGTGGGGTTTAGTTCTATAGGTGAACGCCTTTTCTAGATATCGCCATAAAGGTGGACCAGGGGTGACTCTAGAATACGTTTGTACGATATGGGTATCAAATGAAAGGTGTTAATAAGTATTTTAAAAGGGCGTGGGGCTTAGTTCTATAGGTGGGTGCCTTTTCGATATATCGCCATAAAGTTGGACCAAGGGGTGACTCTAGAATGTGTTTGTACGATATGGGTATCAAATTAAAGGTATTAATGAGGCTTTTAAAAGGGAGTGGTGGTAGTTGTACATGTGAAGGCGTTTTCCAGATATCGACCAAAATGTGGACCAGAGTGACCCAGAACATCATCTGTTGGATACCGCTAATTTATTTATATATATAATACCACGAACAGTATTCCTGCCAAGATTTCAAGGGTTTTTATTTCGCCCTGCAGAACTTTTTCATTTCATTCTACTTAATATGGTAGGTGCCACACCCATTTTACAAAGTTTTTTTCTAAAGTTATATTTTGCGTCAATAAACCAATCCAAATACCATGTTTCATCCCTTTTTTCGTATTTGGTATAGAATTATGGCATTTTTTTCGTTTTTGGTAATTTTCGATATCGAAAAAGTGGGCGTGGTCATAGTCGGATTTCGGCCATTTTTTACACCAAGATAAAGTGAGTTCAGATAAGTACGTGAACTAAGTTCAGTAAAGATATGTCGATTTTATTCAAGTTATCGTGTTAAGGGCCATGCGGAAAGACAGACGGACGACTGTGTATAAAAACTGGGCGAAGCTTCTACCGATTTCGCCCTTTTTCACATAAAAGAGTTATCGTCCTAGAATCTAAGCCTCTACCAAATTTCACAAGGATTGGTAAATTGTTGTTCGACTTATGGCATTAAAAGTATCCTAGACAAATTTTTTTGTTGCAACATATCATTACTGGAGTTGAATTTGACATAATTTACCTATATACTGTAAAGATATTAACTTTTCTTTTAAAATTTCAATTTAAAAAGAAAATTTTTTAAAAGTGGGCGTGGTCGTTCTCCGATTTTGCTAATTTTTATTAAGCAGACATATAGTAATAAGAGTAACGTTCCTGCCAAATTTCATCATGATATCTTCAACGACTGCCAAATTACAGCTTGCAAAACTTCTAAATTACCTTCTTTTAAAAGTGGGCGGTGCCACGACCATTGTCCAAAATTTTACTAGTTTTCTATTCTGCGTCATAAGTTCAACTCACCTACCAAGTTTCATCGCTTAATCCGTATTTGGTAATGAATTATCGCACTTTTTCGATTTTTCGAAATTTTCGATATCGAAAAAGTGGGCGTGGTTATTGTCCGATATCGTTCATTTTAAATAGGGACCTGAGATGAGTGCCCAGGAACCTACATACCAAATTTCATCAAGATACCTCAAAATTTACTCAAGTTATCGTGTTAACGGGCAGACGGACGGACGGACGGACATGGCTCAATCGAATTTTTTTTCGATACTGATGATTTTGATATATGGAAGTCTATATCTATCTCGATTCCTTTATACCTGTACAACCAACCGTTATCCAATCAAAGTTAATATACTCTCGTGAGCTCTGCTCAACTGAGTAAATAAAAGAAAAGAAGACACAGTAAAATTAAATTAACTATTCAAGAGAAAGCATAAACTACAATAAAACAAAATGAGACAAACTAAAATAAGAAAAACAAACAAATAAATGAAAATAAAGTACAATAAAATACCCTATAATAGAATAGAATAAACGAAATAAGCTAAATTACAGCAAATGCTTTTTTTCATTTTCCGCCCCATATTTAATTATACCTATGGCCTTCCGCTAACTTTGCAACTAAAATTTCTTCTTGAAAAGAACATGAGATTAGCCTAACCTTGAATTTTTTTTTGCTTAGGGTTTCCCTTATATTCGTTTGAATAAGCCTTAGTATAGGGTCAGTATTATACCATATATTAGCCATAAGTACGGAATAAGTCTTTTATTATAATGAAGTGTAATTAATAAATTCGGTAAATGGGAATGCTGACGTCTCCCTTTATTTAGAAGGCATAGGGTAATACAGGTAAGGGCCACCGAAATACAAGTGCGTCTGTGGCCATGGATTTGAGGGTGGGTAAATGCACCGGGCGTCGCAACAACACCCCCGGCGCCCCTCTATATATTCGGCCCATTTCTGTTTCTTCTTTTTACTTTTCTTTTTCAGCTTTTTTTTTGTATTTAGTAACCGGTCATGTCCGGTTCGGTAATTCTTTTTGCGTTTAGTTTTTTGAAGTTTCTTTTTTTTAGAATTTTAAATTTTTTAATGTTTAACGGTCTGTCCGTGGCATCCGGTTCGACCGGATGTCGTTTTAATTTGAATTTCAAGCGTTTTGAGTCGTCTCTGCGCTTCTGTCAGTTTTTTTGAATTTGACAGCTGAGATTTTTGAATAGGCATGATAGGAACTTTTTTTTTGTTATGGCGCAGGAACAGTAAGGTGGCAAGGACCCCGCCCAGCCGACATGACTAGCCACAGTGCTACCCCAGATCATGCCGACTGCCTTCCTTGCTGATCCATAGTAGATGCGAAACCATAACAGATGGCGCCCAATGGTTTGGTGTCCGAGGCACTGTCGCGATGACAGTTGCTGAGGGCGCCATAACAGATGGCGCCCAACGTGGCACCCGAGGCGCTGGTCGCGGGGGCCAGTCGGGTCAACTTGTGAAATTGACCATCCCACCAGTCCGAGTGAGCAGCCGCAGGAGCTGCCACCCACGTTGCGGTGGGATGGTTGGACGGATCAGGTTGTCCGGACTGGTCTTCGGGGGCAGTACCCGACGGAGCCACGAGACTTAACGTCAGTCTCCTGATTTTTTTTATTTCACCCGATGAGGCAGTGCTGCACGCACTTAATTTTTTTTTGTACTTGGGATTTTAGTTTGCCGGATGTGGTCCGTAGTCGGCTTTGGAAGTATTTGTGTCGTTGGTGTGAGTGCGTGTGTGTATGTGTTGAAAGAACCCCAGCTCATCCCACGTCCCAGGTGGTAGTTTAGAATACCACCTGGACTGTGACGGGTTGAGCTGGGATTCAAAGTGGCACCCTTTCCTGTCCCACCAGCCTGGGGAGCAGTTCCGAAACCGCTCCACCCATTGCGGCGGAGGCAGGGGGGTGTCCAGTGAGAATGGACGGGAGGCCTCAACACCCCAACCAGTCCCAGGAGCGAGCCCCTAGATACTGCCACTGCGTTGCGGCTGGGCATGTTGAGACCAACCCGCGTGTGCCTGGAACTGACCCTAGTGGCCCCAACCAGTCTCGGAGGGGGGCCTTAAGACCCCCTCGCATTGCGGTTGGGAGCACTAGGGACAAGTATGAATGGATCTGTGTTTATATTTTTTTCCTTTTCCCCTGTAGCCTACGGCCTTCTAAGGATGGGGTATCAGCATTCCCATTAAAACCTATATCGCATATATTATTAACTAACCACCTTTTTTTCAGCTTTTGGAAATTTCTCTTTATTCGATACGACTATCGATTAATGATTGTATTTATTCTCGCGCAATTTTTTTATATAGATATATACATTTTTTTTAACAAACCATCGTCTGGAAATAGAAGTTTTTTATATACCAATACTAGGATTTAACAACTGCAATTTTTTTTACCGGATTATAATGTCGCGTGACCAGTCATTTCGGCAACCGGGCCGGAATACTCCGTTCGGGAGTGCGGGGAACTTTAGAGGCACCAGCACCGTGGTGGAAATAATAGGGGGGCTTTTTCAAAAACTAAGCGTCCCCTGGTGATGCATACTCCAATAGGTGGCCAGTATGGTGACCCCGCGAGGACGAATGCAGGCTCGGACCTGAACGCCCCCTACTTAACGCGCATGATATCTCGGGGCTAATGACCAACGTGTCGACCTACGCACTGGATGGAGCTGGTGGTTTACCACCAAATCACGGAATTGGAAATCTTAGAGAAGCTGCAAGTGACAGGACGAATACTCCAGGGATCCATAACGAAGCTCCTCGTGGGGACTCGTGGGTGGAAGTGTTACACCATCTGTTCAGGACCTCGCAAGAAGAGATGCGGAGGGAGATGGGGTTAATCCGAAACAATATGGACCAGCTAACGCCGCATCGATCTGCGCAGCAATCCATAAATTTGAACCGGAACGCGAATAGAATAGAACGTAACCCTACTTCCAACAGCTAGTACCACCAGTGAACCCTGCTCCGAGCAGCATAGTAGTGAAACCTCAAGTGGGAAGATATCGTTCGACGGTACTGGAAGCGTGGCGGATTTTCTGTTTAAGCTAAATACCCTGTGTGAGCGCACACAATGCACGGACGAACAAATAATGGCTAGTTTCCACTTATTCCTTTCTGGGCGGGCCGAAGAGTGGTACTGGTTCTTCACAAAACAGAACCCAAGCGCGACATATGCCTTTTTGTGCTATTCCTTGAAGAGAGAGTTCTGTACTCTAAAAAGTGACCACGAGATCATGATGGAGATCTCCATGCGGAAGCAAAAAGTAAGTGAGTGCTATGACGTATTCCACACGGACATAATCTCCTTGAACGCGCGCTTAAGAGAACCCATGTCAGAGGTATTGCTGATTGACATCATAAAAAGGAATGTCAACAGTAGCCTTAAGCTGATGCTTTTCAACGCGGATGTAAAAACCCTTCATGATCTACGCGATGTAGCACGCAGAGGAGAACAAGTGCTGAAGGAAAGCAAGCTGTTGGGAGCCACTTACCCAGGACGGCATGTGAACGAAGCCCGCGTGATAAACCCCGGACGTGAGGATGGAAAGCGAGGACTGCGAAGTGGATCCGCAGATAGAGGCGCTGGAATATCGACGCAACAGGAGACCGGACTATTCAGGAATCCAATGCTGGAATTGTCAGGCAATGGGCCACTCATATATATACTGTGAGGAACCCATTAGGAATCCTTTTTGTTTTAAATGTGGGTATAAGGGAGTACTTACTCCTAAATGCCCTAGGGACCATCGCAGGCAGGGAAACCAGTACCCGAGCGAGAAGGGGGGGGGAGACCTCGTTCGGCATCATAGCTCCCACACCAGCCTGTGCTCGAGGCGTCGTCCCATGCACCGAACCAGAGGGTGAATCTCTGCATGGAGGTGGTGAGGCTTCCGAGGTGCAGTAGTACCCTGGTGAAAGAATCCTCGAATGTAATAATAACCTTCCCTGACAGTACGGATAATTCCAGCAGTTCTGAATCCGAGAGTCAAACTCCTCATCAGCGATGGGCGAGCCGATCAGAATTCTGCGACGCCAGCATAGGGATTTCGCTTGCCAGACACAATCTTTACCTAATCTAGGAGAAAGGGAACATAGATATAAACAAATAAGACATACCATTTTCGAACAACAACCGGTATCGGAAAATATTTTGAAGTGGAGGAAGAGATACCACAGGAGAGTACAGGAGCGTAGAAATATTCCCAAGCGTAGAGTGCATAGAGGTGAGAAATGAAAAGGACGAAGAACTTAACCTTCCATGAATTGTCACCAGCCCGGAAAATAGAATTGCAAAAGTTCATAGAGACGTTTCCTTCTTACGAGAAGTTAGGCCTGGGGCAAACTAAATTAGTGGAGCATCACATTGACACAGGTGATGCCGTTCCCATAAAAAGCAAACATTTCCCCTCTTTCGCCACCGAGGCAAGCCGAAGCTTTTGACGAATTAGACAGGTTACTCGAATTGGTAGTTATAGAAGAATCAAGCTATCCGTGGTGTAGTCCTGTGGTACTGGTCCGGAAACCAGGTAAAGTTAGGCTGTGTATAGATTCCAGGAAGGTCAACGCGGTGACTAAGAGGACTCATACCCCCTGCCTCATATCAACGGCTTATTGAGCAGACTGAAAGATACGCATTTTATTAGTGGCATTGATCTGAAGGACGCGTTCTTCCAGATCAAATTGACAGAGTCCTCCAAGGAAAAAACAGCATTCGCAGTTCCGGGGAGGCCTCTGTACCACTTCAAGGTAATGCCCTTTGGTCTGTGCAATGGACCGCAGAATATGAGTAGGCTGATGGACAAGGCAATCCCTTCGCGTCTGCGGGAGAATGTCTTCGTCTACCTGGACGACCTGATGGTATGTAGTACAAATTTTGAAGACCACCTGAAATTGCTGGCGGAAGTGGCAAAATGTTTGACAGACGC
Source organism: Eurosta solidaginis (assembly GCA_029619165.1). Taxonomy (NCBI): domain Eukaryota; kingdom Metazoa; phylum Arthropoda; class Insecta; order Diptera; family Tephritidae; genus Eurosta; species Eurosta solidaginis. The sequence continues at coordinate 7,068 of JARSSU010039341.1, read as the reverse complement.
CGGTCTGACAATAAACGTAAACAAAAGCAAATTTTGTCAGAAGGAAATTCGTTACTTACGGGTACTTGATAGGCAGCGGGTGTTTGAAAGTGGATCCAGGGAAAATAGAAGCGAAGCAAAACTTCCCGATCCCTAAATCCCCTCGGCAGGTGCGTAGGTTTGTGGGCATGGCGAATTGGTACAGGGCATTTATTACCAATTTTGCTGACTTGGCAGGTCCCTTGACCGACTGTCTCCGTAAGTCATCAGGCCCGTTCAAGCTTACCTCTGAAGCTATAGAGGCCTTCGAAAAACTAAAAGTAGCTTTGAGTTCGCTCCTGTCTTGGCCCAACCTGATTTTTCCAAAGAATTCGTAATCCAATGCGACGCATCCAAAATAGGTGTTGGCGGAGTGTTGTTCCAGGTCGATGATGAGGGCGCTGAGCATCCAATCGCGTTCGTGTCGAAAAAGCTGAATAATGCTCAACGCAATTATACAGTAACCGAGCTGGAATGTCTCGCCGCCATAGTCAGCGTGAAGCGTTTCCGACCCTATGTTGAAGGATTACCGTTTCGGATTATCACGAACCACTCCAGTCTCAAGTGGCTGATGACGCAAAAGGACTTGAGCGGGAGGTTTGCGAGGTGGTCGCTCCTGCTGCAAAGATATGATTTTAAAATGGAACATCGGAAAGGCACCCTGAATGTAGTACCCGATGCGCTTTCGCGGTTTGATGTTGATGAATTAACTTTCACTACCACACCCGGGGAAATAGATTTAGTCTCTCCCGCGCAGCAGGCTAAGGACGTCAGGGACTACGTCCAGCGTTGTGACACCTGCAAAGCTGTAAAACCCACTAATCAACAGTCGAGACCGCCTATGGAGAATACCTTTGCATCCGAGAGACCATTTCAACGATTATATTGCGATTTTCTGGGGCCTTATCCAAGATCTAAACGGCGCAATCAATTTCGTTTTATAGTACTGGACCATCTGTCAAAATACGTTTGGCTAAAGCCCATGCAGAGAGCCACCACTGTTAACGTCATAAATTACTTCGCTTCAGAAATTTTTCCAGCTGTAGGGGTCCCTGAGTTTATTCATAGTGACAATGGTAAACAGTTTATCTCGAAGGAAATGAACCAATTTTTAGTAAATTACGGGGTGACGCACGTGAGGACGGGATTATATTCTCCTCAAGCGAACGCATCCGAGCGCGTTAATAGAGAAATTGTTTCGAAGATTAGAATTTTCCTGAAAGATAAACCTGACCATACCGATTGGGATAAGCATATACCCGAGATTTTATCAGTTTTGAGAAGTGATTTTCATACGGCGATTCAGTGCTCTCCATACTTTGCATTATATGGCCAAAATATGGTCCAACATGCCTCAGCGTACAGTATTTTAGAGAAGCTCGGCAGCCTTCGGGAAGACCAAGTTACGATAGTAAGCAGAGCTGACAAGTTGACCAATATTCGTGAGCAAATTCGCAGGAATTTAGATCAGGCCAAAGGATAGGGGGATAAACACCTATAACAAGCGCTCTAGGCAAGTCAACTACAAGGAAGGCCAGGAAGTTTTCCGGAAAAACTTTGCTTTAAGTAACTTCAAACAGGGCATTAACGCCAAATTCCTGCCTAAATATCTTAAGTGTCGAGTACTCCGAAAAATAGGCAATGCATTGTATGATCTCGAGGACCTAAACGGGAAATTGATAGGTCGCTTTCCATGCTTCGGATATTCGTCCACAATGAACCAACAAGAACATTTTTTTTGCCAAATTACAATTTGATTTTTTTTATAAACCTACCAATCGGACTTTTTTGTCTGGGCGTTTTGGCGGTCGGGGACATCTCGCCCAGTATTCTCCCCGAGCAATGACCTCATAGGATGTTCACACGCGTACTCACCGAGAACCGTGAACAGCCTGGCAGTCCAAGCTTGGGTTGGACTAGCCTTTCGGAGTTTGGACGAGTTCTCCTTATCAAAATGTCTACACCCATATTTTTTTTTGCCTTTCGGTGGGGGCGATAACCACTAGAACTATACGGAGTTTTGACGAGTTCTCCATAACAAATGTCTAACTGCCGCAAAGCCTTTTAAACTAAGAAACAAAATTAATTCCCTACTTGACTTAACTTTTTTTGATGGACCTATGTTGCCCGGCTAGCTTCGCGGTAGAACTTTGAGACTCTTATCTTAGGGGTGAGTCGTGCCCCACGTTGCTTGTCATCGGAGGTTCCTGGCAGTGGCTTCCCACAGATGATCCGGTTTCCTGTTCGCTTCATCGTCAGGTCTTCAAAGCGAAGCAGGTTTGTTATGGTCCACTTGGGAGAGTCACCTTTGGAACGCACCTAGTGGCTAGTGATGGCAAAGAAAAGGTGCCATGGCAATTTTAATCGAAAATGGACACTAGAGGTCGCCACGGCCGCGTGAAGGATGATCTCTAGGAGGAAACACGACGGGAAAAAAGGAAGATAAGAAGATTACGGCATTGACTGGAGTTTTGCTAATGGAAACAATTTCTAAGTGTAAAAGTTGAAATCTATTGATATAAATAAAAAAAAATAAATGTAAGGCGCGATAACCTCCGAAGAGATCTAAGGCCGAGCTTCTCTTCCAATTTGCGTCGTGCTCCTCTTGATTTTCCCTATAAATTGGCCGGACGGGACCTACATGTTTTATGCCGACTCCGAACGGCATCTGCAAGGCAGGTGAGTTTTCACTGAGAGCTTTTCATGGCAGAAATACACCCGGAGTGCTTGCCAAACACTGCCGAGGGGCGACCCCGCTTAGAAAAATTTTCTTCTAATCGAAAAACCTTTTTTCTAAAATTTTAATGTTGCTTTGCCCGGGGTGCGAACCCAGGGCATACGGTGTGATAGGCGGAGCACGCTACCATCACACCACGGTGATCTATTGATATAGCTATTAGAAAAACCTATGGGAAGGTGGATAAAAAAAATAATTAACAATACACGATCCTAGAAGTGAATTACAATAACAGTGGGAAGTGTGACACGGAGCTGAAGAAGGAAAACATTTTGATAAGCGCAGTAGAAGACGAAAAAAGAAACAAGAGCCGAATTAAGTAGCTGCAACGCAATAAGCAACGCAGATTCCACTACATTTTCAACAGCGATAGCGCTAGCAACCCAAACGCGACTACCGAAACCACCAGTCGTGCCCCACCTTGCGTGCATAAACCGTGCATGGCAACTATAAACCGCGCGCAAACACCAGCGATAGCGCTAGCCAACCAAACGCGCTACCACCAGCTACAGCGCCAACGAAACCACCGGACGTACCACCACCATCAGCCTTAGCAACAACAATCAGCAGGGCCGCCTCAGATAGGCCTGCTGCAATGTCCACTTGATTAACAGCAATCAGCAGGGCCGCCTCGTATAGGCCTGCTGCAACACCCACATTAGTAACAACAATCAGCAGGGCCGCCGAACTTAGGTCTGCTGATACAGCCACAAACTACGACAATAACTGCCTTTAAAACTGGGTGAGTTCGTTCTGTAATACAGAAATCACATTTTTATACCTTTCATGAAATGAATGGTATATTAATTTCGTCACGAAACCGAAAATTGTAAGATCCTTAAAGGAAAATAGATAGACCCACCATTAAGTATACCGAAATAATCAGGTTGAAGAGCTGAGTTGATTTAGCCATGTCCGTCTGTCCGTCTGTCCGTCTGTCCGTCTGTCCGTCTGTCTGTTTGTATGCAAACTAGTCCCTCAATTTTTGAGATATCTTGATAAAATTTGGTGAGCAGGTGTATTTGGGTGTCCGATTAGACATTTGTCGGAACCGACCGGATCGGACCACTATAGCATATATCCTCCATACAACCGATTTTTCAGAAAAAGAGGATTTTTGTAATATCTTACCCAATTTAACAGATTGAAGCTTCAAACTTCACCATATACTTTCGTATATTGCACATATTGTTGCCTGAAAAAATTTATGAGATCGGTCGTATATATAGTATATATCCCCCACAACCGATTGTTCAGATAAGGAACTTTTCGTAATTACTGCCCTATTTTAAGAGCTAGAGGCTTCAAATTTCAGCGAATGCTTACGTATATAGCATATATTGTTGTCTGAAAAAATCATAAAGATCGGTGGTATATATAGTATATATATGGTGGTATATTTAGTATATATATATAGTATATATATATATAATTTCGCAAATTTTAGCCCCATTTTAACAGCTAGAAGCTTCAAATTTCACCGAATATTTACTTATATAGCATACATTGTTGTCTGAAAAAATTATAGAGATCGGTTGTATATATAGTATATATCTCATACAACCGATTGTTCAGATAAGAAACTTTTCGCAATTTCTACCCCATTTTAACAGCTATAAGCTTCAAATTTCACCGATTGGTTATGTATATAGCATATATTGTTGTCTGAAAAAATCATAGAGATCGGTTGTATATATAGTATATATCTCATACAACGATTGTTCAGATAAGAAACTTTTCGCAATTTCTACCCCATTTTAACAGCTATAAGCTTCAAATTTCACTGATTGCTTACATATATAACATATATTGTCGTCTGAAAAAATCATAGAGATCGGTTGTATATATAGTATATATCTCATACAACCGATTGTTCAGATAAGAAACTTTTCGCAATTTCTACCCCATTTTAACAGCTAGAAGCTTCAAATTTCACCAACTGCTTACGTGTATAGCATATATTGATGTCTGAAAAAATCGTTGAGATCGGTGGTATACATAGTATATATCCCATACAACCGATTGTTCAGATAAGAAATTTTGCCCCTCATTTTAACAGTTATAAGCTTCAAATTCACCGATTGCTTACGTATATAGTATGTATTTTGTGTCAAAAATCATGGAGATCGGTGAATATATAATATATATATGATGGTATATATAGTATATATATATAGTATATATATATTTTTTTACGATTTCGGCCCCATTTTAACAGCTAGAAGCTTCAAATTTCACCAACTGCTTACGTGTATAGCATATATTGATGTCTGAAAAATCGTTGAGATCGGTGGTATACATAGTATATAATCCCATACAACCGATTGTTCAGATAAGAAATTTTGCCCCTCATTTTAACAGTTATAAGCTTCAAATTTCACCGATTGCTTACGTATATAGTATGTATTTTTGTGTCAAAAAATCATGGAGATCGGTGATATATATAATATATATATGATGGTATATATAGTATATATATAGTATATATATATATTTTTTTACGATTTCGGCCCCATTTTAACAGCTAGAAGCTTCAAATTTCACAAAATGCTTACGTATATAGCATATATTGTTGTCTGAAAAATCATAGAGATCGGTCGTATATATATTATATACTTCATATAAACTGTCATTTTGACCCCTTTTTTACGGCTAGAATCTTCAAAATCATCAAATTTCATCAAATAGTTACGTTTTCGTCATATATTTTTGAAATACGTGATTCGTAGTCATAGTTTTACACGCAGACCACAAAAAACCTGAAACTTTGCATCCTCACACGAATTACCTACCTGTTTTTTATTTTATATTTATCTTAAAAATCGTTAGGTATGTAGATCTGTTCACTATATATTTCTTATCTATACATCCGATTATTCGGAGATTACGAACGGGATAAGATTATTGTTCAGCCCCATTCATGAAAGGTATGAAGTCTTCGGCACAGCGAAGACAGTCCCGTTCTTACTTGTTTTATTTTAATTTAACCAATGACTAGTTAGGTTTGGAATTACGAGAATAATTGTAAAAATCTTTGCGAATTGAGTTGGACTATAAATTTGTAATGCCAGCCTAAAAATTGTTAAGTTACGAAAAGCTGCATACTCAAATTTTAATAAGGTTCTGAAGTAAAATTTCGAAATTATACAAAAATGTTTTAGGAGTTGGTTTACAATTCATTCACATTCCTTTTAATTGCACTGAAATTGTATTTTAAATTTGGTCATTGGAAAAAAAAGTTATCGATGGTTAAACTGTGCCCTTACTTATTGCGTGTAGATACCTAAACATTATTACATGTATGGGTATTTTAGATTTCTTTCATATGATTCTTTTATAATGCAGAAAATCTAAAATATTCTTCGGAGAAAAAAAATTGGCGAAAACATACTCAAAAAAATGGCTTAAATTAAATGGAAATTTGTAAATTTTTCTGAATATTTTTGAAAACCTGCCGAGTTTTAAATTTTTTTTGAAAAAGTTTTCAAAATCGGCGTACACATTTTTGTATACATCAATCAATTGTTTAAACTAACAAAAAAATTAGGGTAGGTCCAATTGTTCAGTAAAAACCTGTGCTTCAAATAATATAGTATGCAAGCTGATGGGCAACAGTTTTTAAAGGTCTTTATTTTAGTATAACGGCTGCTGAAGCTGTAAAACTGAACTACCAGAGAGCTGAGGTGTAAAGCGTTTTCAGGATAAATGCAGCATTCTTTTTGTAAATCTGAGAAATTTACGCTTTTGCTAGCAGTTATTATTTATGAACGTGAAAGAAATGGTTATTTCTTATACATTTTTGTCTACGCCAGCTGCAATACGCAGGGCTAAAATTTAACTGACATGATTTCCAAGTTTTTATATATATCACTATTTAAATATCGGGTGCCGTTTTGCTATCGAGAATTTGAAAAAAAGCACAATACTTCAGAAGACGTTTCCAATGTCATGTTTATACATTGGAATTACCCTTTTAAATGCGTGGAAAAGACCCACCTTAATTTACTACCTATGTATAGCTGCGAAACAAAAAAATAATAGCAGAAAAATTTTCTTACACATTTTATTTACGTAAATTATAAGAAAAAAAGTGGTAATGAATTGTACAATGAAAGCTGTTGGGGTTTACCCAAAACCAAATTTCGGAAAAATTTAAAAATAAGAATAGTTTTTTATTTAATAATTTGGGAAAAATTTAAACACGTGACATAAGGCGGACAAGGCGACTGCTGTTTCGATTATACCTTGTAAATCTCTTCAAAGCCTTTTCTCCCGGGAGTGGGAGTCGAACTCGCACTCCTACGATAGTTGAA
>JARSSU010039339.1:0-25191 GCA_029619165.1 Eurosta solidaginis | reverse complement strand
CAGAAACACCCAGTTTGAAGTTAACTTTACTAACTTTGTCAAGGGAAATATCTTTCTTCACCAGAGTATGACAGAGTAATAAACTAGTCTCAATTTTAGCACGACTTGAGACATAGGCCAAGATATCAGCTTCCTTAACACTTGGCGCGAATGACGATATATGCAGCTATTTAAAAACGGGAACAACTTTTAATTCATTATTATTTGAATTACCCACAACAATGGGCTTATTTCGCTTTCTGCGATTATTTTTCGCAACGATTTCCCACTGGGGTACTTGGCGCTCAGAGGATTGTTTAAACCCAGCATCGCGGGGCCAGCGACCGCGGCAAAGCTAGGGATAGTAGCTTCGCTTGATTTGCCTTTTACATTTTGTTTGCATGTATGCGAGGCGTAGGCGTTAGTCGTAGCAGAGCCTTCCAACGCAGCATTGGATGTAGATGCAGGTACAGCATTTGCAGAGGGAGAAGGCAAACCAGCATTATGACTTGTTCTGTTGTTGTTTTTGTTCACCTTTAATCCCAATTCTCTTAATTGCACATTCTTGTTGTGCTTGAATTGGTTGGTTGACACTCACAGCTTTTCAGTAGCAGAATCATTGATTATGGGCTGTATTAACAATTTAAAATTTTGGCCTATATCTCGACACCCTAGTCACCAATAGGTATGAAAACTACACTGTACTAAAGCACTCATCAACAGTTTTCATTTGATGTCCAATTGTATAAAAACATTCTGGGGATGCCCTGGTCCACGTTTTGGCCTATATCTCGAGACCCTAGTCACCAATAGGTATGAAAACTACCCTGTAGTAAAGCACTCAGCAACAGCTTCATTTGATATCCATATTGTATAAACACATTCTAGGGGTGCCCGGGTCCACGTTTTGGTCTATATCTCGATACCTTAGTTACCAAAAGGTATGAAAACTACCCTGTACCAAAGCACTCATCAACAGCTTTCATTTTATATCCAATTGTATAAAAACATTCTAGGGGTGCCCTGGTCAACGTTTTGGCCTATATCTCGATACCTCAGTCACCAAAGGTTTGAAAACTACCCTGTACCAAAGCACTCATCAACATCTTTAATTTATATCCAATTGTATAAAAACATTCTAGGGGTGCCCTGGTCCACGTTTCGGCCTATATCTCGAGACCTAGTCACCAATAGGTATGAAAACTACCCTGTGGTATAGTACTCAGCAACAGCTTTCATTTGATATCCATATTGTATAAACACATTCTAGGGGTGCCCGGGTCCACGTTTTGGCCTATATCTCGAGACCCGAGTCACCCAGTGTTACGAAAAATATTCAGTATCAAATTACTCATAAACAGATTCCATTTGATACCATATTGTACAAACACATCCCAGGATTACCGGGTCCACGTTTTGATCTCAAGTCCCTAACCAGAACGGGATAAAAAGTATCGTATGTCCGTTCCCTGGTTATAAGCTACCTCTCCACCAATTTTCAGCCAAATTGGTTCATCCGTTCTTGAGTTATGCGTAGTGTAACTAACACGACTTTCTTTTATATAGTATTTTTCTAAAAAAAAATCATAACTCAAGAATGGCTAAACCGATTTGGGATTTCAAAATCAAGTAACTCATCATCTCTCCTTCCTGTATATTTCCTAAAAATTTCATGGCAATCTTTCTATCCGTTCTCGAGTTATGGAGTGACAATCAAAATGTACACTTCTTTTTATATATATAGATTTTCTCATAAATTCGCTTAAAAAAGTTGTAAAAGTTCTTATCATCAGAATATTCCAAATGACTTGGAATTAATATTCCATTAAAACAACCATTAACTATAGCACAATATTGTGCATTTTTGTTAAATAAAAGTTATTTTCTATTCTTACGCAACATAAAGCACTTTAATGCTTACATTGAATGCAGTTAAGCTTCTTCAATTATCATTAAGTTTTTATGGTCACTATAAGACAAACAAATGTCAAATTATCACTGAATCTTATAATAAAAGGAAGGGAGAAGAGAAAACGCTAAAACGGAAAACCTAATGGTTATTACGTTTGCACATTAAATAAATGCTTTAGAAAAATGCATACAATAGACGAGGGAATAACACGAGAATATGAATGAGTATGCACTTCTTACTTACTAACTTACTTAATTGGCGCTTAAACGTCTAAACGGTTATGGCCGTCCAACAAGGCGCGCCAGTCGCTCCTTCGCTCCGCCAACCGGCGCCAATTGGTCACACCAAGGGAGTTTAAATCGTTTTCCACCTGGTCCTTCCAACGGAGTGGGGGCCGCCCTCTACCTCTGCTTCCATAGGCGGGTTCCGATAGAAACACTTTCTTGGCCGGAGCATCATCTTTCATTCGCATAACATGGCCTAGCCAGCGCAGCCGCTGCGTTTTAATTCGCTGGACTATGTTGATGTCTGCGTATAGCTCGTACAGCTCATCATTAAATCTTCTTCGGTACTCGCCATCGCCAACGCGTAGAGGTCCATAAATCTTTCGAAGAACTTTTCTCTCGAACACTCCCAAAGCCGCTTCATCTGCTGTTGTCATGGTCCATGCTTCTGCCCCATATAGCAGGACGGGTACGATAAGTGACTTGTAGAGTATGATTTTCGTTCGCCGAGAGAGGACTTTACTTTTCAATTGCCTACCTAGTCCAAAGTAGCATTTATTGGCAAGATTGATTCTTCGCTGGATTTCAGTGCTGATGTTGTTGCTAGTGTTGATGCTGGTTCCCAAATAAACGAAGTCTTTTACTATTTCGAAATTATGGCTGCCAACAGTAGCGTGGTTGCCAAGGCGCATATGCGCTGACTTTGCTCGATGACAGCAGGTACTTCGTTTTGTCCTCGTTCACCATCAAACCCATCTTTACCGCTTCTTTTTCCAGCTTGGAGTAAGAACTAACAGCGCGGGTGTTTTAGGCCGATGATATCAATGTCATCAGCATATGCCAGTAATTGCACGCTTTTATAGTATATTATATAGTATATATGCACTTCTTAGCATTTGGTATAAACAAAAAATAAAAATAAAATAAAAGATTTTAAGCACTTCTTTTATATAAATCGACAAAAATCAGCGAAAAATGTCTCCTTATATAAAGACCTATTCTTGCTTAACTTTGATTTTTAAATTTTGACATAGAAAATTGCAAAAATATTTAGCAAGAATATGTCTTTATATAAGGAGATATTTTTCGCTGATTTTTGTCCATTTATATAAAGGAAGTGTTTTAAAATTTTTTTATTTTATTTTTATTATCTCCTTTTCTTACATTTTCTCGGTGTCTTAACCTATCTGTTAAGTTTTACGCTTGTAGCTCAATGAGAACTTACATAAAAATCAATCCCAAAATTCCCTGTAAGATTTGTATCAAAAGCCGACAAACATTCAACCGACATAATATAAAGGAAGTAAAAGAAAAGACTTAGAAAAATATAAGATATATAAACGCATTTCTTAAAAGAATGTCAATTAGCTATATAGACGCCGCTGTCACAGCAAGGCAAGTAAGTAAGTGCTTGCATTGTCTGCAGGTTTTTTTTATTGTTGGTTGCATTATTTGTCATGCTGCCATAATATTTTTTTTGTTTTGTAACGTTGCTCAACAATAAATGGACGGTCAGCCGGTGAGATGTCTATCACCTCATATTCATACTGTCACATTTCTTGCCTTCACCAAAACTGAGCCGCTTTGCTGTGCACTATGGGGCAGCAGGTCGCATTTTTGTTCAAATGCCAATAAATTTAATAGAGTTCCATATGAAAATGTAAAAGAACGGACCGAAAACGTGACCTAGCTAAGTTTTTCAAAAACGCTTTTGTGATACTTCTCGTAAGGCGATACACGCGACGCGTATCGGGATCCAAATGTTGTCACATCTTCTTCTAATGACCATGATAATATAAGCCCTGCTACTCAGAAAAATGTTTCTTTTACACAGAATACCTTACGACATATTCAACGCATTCTGTCTCAATTTGCAGGCTCTTTTTACGTTTCAAAATTAAGTGTTCCATGGAGTTTTACCTGTATATGCCTCAAGTTTGGGTATGCTTCTAAAACTTTCCTGCGATATTTCGAGATAAATTCGTGTGCCTTAAGATCCTAGCTCGGAAGCTTTGTCGTATCAATCGTGGGTCATTGGCTTTCCTTAGGGACTATTACTTCGATTGTTTGACATAACATCAAGTTTTGATTCGGGTCCAGATAGCGACCATGCTGAGATGTTTCTAGTATCGGGACCATTCCAAGAACTGTTCTCGACGTCTTATTTCGGGCCAATGGTTTTGGTAACACAAACCTATCCGACAGTGAAAATGTAGACAGTTCTAAGACGGTAATTTGCTCTTAAAAATTATCTTAAAATAAACCGCAGCTTCCAGAGGATAAACAAGTTTTAGAAAAGTCACTGGTACTAGAAAAGTCATGGAATCATGCCGAGACTGTTTCTTTGACCATTTGGCTTTTTTTGCCATAACGCCCTAATCATTGTGACTGTTCTGGGGTTCATTTTTGCAGCCATTAGAAGCAGTGCCTTCCTTGTAAACCGGTAGGGGAAATGCCGACAGTACATACCGACGCTAACCGCTCTGGAAAAGTATCTAAATAAAAGTCGCAGGCGTTAAAAAAATATACGAGAATCACAAAAAATCACTGTCTCTTAAATAGTCGGAGCTCAAAAAATATCACTGCTCCAAAAAGTCATAGGTTAAAAAAGTTATTGGTACCAAAAAAGTGAGTATTGAAAATTCACCCGTTCAAAAAATCGCTGGTTCCGAGAAAGTCACTCATCACCCAACTTATCCTTTTCCATAAATACACTTATTTTTTGTCAGTCTTCAATTCAAGTTCAGTTCAAGAGGCAAGTTCACCGGCGCGCTATGAATCCTGTTATACACCAGAGGTCTGCTTTGAGTACTAATAATATTAGTGCACTTAGTCATGAGCCAAAAAATTGTGTCTAAATGTGTATTTAGTCAAGTACAGACAAATACTATGAGTGACTAGCACATAAAATAGAAAATACATACGAGTGCCCCGCAACACATTTGTCCCATACATATATGACATTGTTCAGTATAAACTGAAATCATAGTCACTTTAACTCAGTAGCATGTTGGTTTCGTGTGTAATACACTGTATACTTCGTTTATTATCGGTTTTTCTTTAGCGCTGTATTCAGTTTAGTTTCGTGTACATTGTTGTGTTGCTAGCGTCAGAAGACTGATATGACTATATTCATTTTATTGTACTGTTAGTCATACTGATTCAAATTAACACAGTTGACTTTCTTGCTCAATAAGACAATTGAGTACTGAACTGCTTCGTGGCTAATGAGCGGGTATTCATTTTACGAAGCATGACATGTTAGTGGATATAAGTGCTTGATATTCTTTGTTTGTGTACGCACTAATATTAATTTTTGGTTAGTCCACTAATAACCTTAAAACATGAATAGTTGCAGCTCACTGTTATACACCAAGTGAATATTTACGTACATTTTGTTTGCCATCCGAAAGAAGGCGATTGCCCCATTGCGCTGTCTTTTCGCTTGCTCGTCTGCGGTTGGGATTGCAAAAAAATAAAAATAAAAAATTATTAAAAAAAAACGACCAACCGTGGTTGAGATGCCAAAACCAATGGAGACTGTGCGAAAGAGAACGAGAGAAATGTTTGTTATAAAGTAAATTTGCATGTTGTCACACTTTTATAGCGGTCAAAAGGCAAATATCTGCAGTAGCATGAAGGCGCAGGAAGTAAAAATTAGCAAGAGAGTATGACATCGAAATCATACATGTCAAAATATGCTTGCAAATAAAATTTAAAAGCAGACACTTACTCACCAAAAGGCGTATCACCTTTTTGCACTTAGCAACACAGGTACGCCAATTTTGAGTGGCAGCTTGTCTGAGTTAATAATCAATGTGCGCGCATATTTCCACCTACGTTGTCACATTCCTGCTAAGTATTTTGTTGTATACATTTGTTTTTTGCACGTTTTGCCCAGTCGTAAATAAAGTCCTTTTTGAGTTGAATACACGCATTGTGTGTGTGACGAGTTTGAATAATGCTATTAACTATCCCACACAAAGAGTTTTACACCTCTCTTGAGCGCTGCCACAACAACAACGAGAACATAAGAACATGATAGCGGAATACAGGGTAATGAGCAGATGTCGTTGCATTAGAGAATCATTCATGAACGGGGATACATGAATTTCGAAATGTAGTTGTCATTCAGGATGGCCATTAGTCATCGTAGACCTGTGATGGGTCACAGTTTGGTGGAGTCCAGACATTGGCATATAAAGTTTGACAACATTGTGCGAACTTTGAACTTGCCTGTGTTCGGGATAATTCCGGGAACTATATTGCTTTGGGATCATTTCGGAACTATGTGGGGACTGTTTCCGGGACTATTTTGCTTGATGACTATTTTCGATATAATTTTAATCATTCCAAGACTGTTTCGGTATAGTTTCCCGCTTGTTTCTCATATAGTGGAATCCTGAAAATTGTTTCAGGATCGATTAAGGTCAATTAAAGAATATTTTCTCGACTGTTTTTAGGATCATTCCGAGAATGCTTTGAGATTGTGTATTCGGTATGATTTAGGGTCCATTTCGGTAAATTTTAGGTACTCTAATCTTACATTGTAAGCAATTGGAATATAATAATTTCTTTTTGCTGGGAAACTATAAATTCCTCGCAAGATATATATCTGTGGCAATTTGACAAAACAACATATTAGGAGTTAAGTTAAATTTTGGCCTTTATTAAAAGAAATCCGTAACAGATCTCCCATTATTATTTATTCATAACCCTAGCGCCAAATGGCTGCTACAAAATATAGGAAGTCACAGTGATGAGTGGCGGATAGTTGTTGAGATATAGTTCAATTTACCTCCGTTACCTAACTCGAAATAGGTTGTTTTGTCAAATTGCCACAGATATACATATATAGTTCGTATTGTAATAGCAAGATATGTGAATAATTTCATTATAAATAATTTCATTTAAAATTCTTATGAAGCTATAAATTTATAGAGGGCAGCATGACAGCAAAAGCGCTAGTAACATTAAGAGCGAGCTACCGGCAGGCAGTCACTACCTGTCGCACAGCAATAAAATGCATAGCAACATTACTCATATATGTATCTAGGTATTGGGACAGCACGGACGGACCTATGCTAATTTATGAATCACTTTATGCAAACACATTATTATTTTGTGAGTGTGCCCTTTGAGTTGGCTTCATCTTTTTGAAGTGTTCTGCTTGACTTTTGTCGGCACATACTTACCTTTCTCAAGTGAGGTTCATCCCTTTGGGCAAATTTACGGAACTTTTAATTTAACTATAAATTATTTTTTGATTTAATTTAACTTTAAGTTATTTTTTGAGGTTGTTGCATTTGGAAAAATGATAGAAATGGGGCATGAAGAGCTCTTAAGTAATTTAAATCAATTTACAGAATTGGCATGTTTTAACCATTTACATAATTTCGTTTCAATTTTAATCTTTCTTGCAAAGAAATCTTATTCTGAGGCAGCATAAGCCTACGTTTTAAGGTTAAACACATTTTTTTTATTAAATAGCCGATGATACAAAATACAGCACAAAATATCTCACACTGAATAAGAAAAAAAGTACAATTACCCATGAACTCAGCTTTTTTCCAGAGCGCCAGGTAACTTAGATACCCAAGGGTTTTGAGGAGTGTTATCGATATATAGATTAGGTACGTTCCGGTTACAAGCGTCATTAAGGTACTAGCTCGACCATATCGGAAACGCTTTTATATGACCACATTGAAGCTTTTAGGTCATCCCGTCCCCCTACCCCCTAGTTCCATGAAAGTTTTTCAAACATTTTTGAACTCTTAAAAAGAAAACATGCAAATTCTGATTAATGGTTTTGGTATAAATTTTCAATACTAATCTAATTAAGACCCATTAAGTAACTTTTATGTGAAACAATATTGTAAAGATTTGGTTTAACCCATTAAGTGTCATTTTTTCAATGAAGCGTTTTAGCTTTCTTTGATTTTCAAAAATAACAACTTTTTGCAAAGCCATAGGTATTGAAATTTCTAATTGGTGTTTTTTTCTTTATAGGTGCAGTACAATTTCAATGTTGTGAGTATGTAAATTTAATATTTCGATGTATTAACATAAGTAACTGTATAAAGCATAATCTGAAAAAATGTATTAATAAAAGAAACATAATCAATTCAAATAAAAAAAATTTTGTTTTTATATGTAAACATCAAAATATACATATATAAAAAAGTAAAAACATGATCAATTAATAAAACAGTAAGAAAAAAAATGTAAAATAATAAAGTAAGAAAAAAAGAAAAATGTAAATAAAAAGCTAACAGAAATAGGAAGAAAAGAAAAGAAGAATTAAGTCAAGAAATAAAAATGTACAAAAAAATAAAAAGGTATGCAAAAAAGTTGGAAGAAATGCAAAATATAAAAATATTACAATGAATTAAATGAACTAAAAAAAAACAAGTAAGGAAGGCTAAGTTCGAGTGTAACCGAACATTACATACTCAGCTGAGAGCTTTGGAGACAAAATAAGGGAAAATCACCTTGTAGGAAAATAAACCTAGGGTAACCCTGGAATGTGTTTGTACGATATGGGTATCAAATGAAAGGTGTTAATGATTATTTAAAACTTAGTGGGCCTTAGTTCTATAGGTGGACGCCTTTCGAGATATCGCAATAAGGGTGGACCAGGGGTGACTCTAGAATGTGTTTGTACGATATGGGTATCAAATTAAAAGTATTAATAAGGTTTTAAAAGGGATTAGCCCTTAGTTGTATATGTGAAGGCGTTTTCGACATATCGACCAAAATGTGGACCAGGGTGACCCAGAACATCTTCTGTCGCCCTGCAGAACTTTTTCATTTTCTTCTACTTAATATGGTAGGTGTCATACCCATTTTAATTTCTCATCTCTTTTTTCATATTTGGTACATAATTATGGCATTTTTTAATTTTTCGTAATTTTCGATATCGGAAAAGTGGGCGTGGTCTTAGTCGGATTTCGGCCATATTTTATACCAAGATAAAGTGACTTCAGATAAGTACGTGAACTAAGTTTAGTTAAGATATATCGTTTTTTGCGCAAGTTATCGTGTTAACGGCCGAGCGGAAGGACAGACGGTCGACTGTGTATAAAAACTGGGCGTGGCTTCAACCGATTTCGCCCATTTTCACAGAAAACAGTTATCGTCATAGAATCTATGTCCCTAGCAAATTTCACAAGGATTGGTAATTTTTTGTTCGACTTATGGCATTAAAAGTATTCTAGACGAATTAAATGAAAAAGGGCGGAGTTACGCCCATTTTGAAATTTTCTTTTATTTTTGTATTTTGTTGCATCATATCATTACTGGAGTCGAATGTTGACATAATTTACTTTTATACTGTAAAGATATTAAATTTTTTGTCAAAATTTGATTAAAAAAATTTTTTTTTAAAAGTGGGCGTGTTCGTCATTCGATTTCGCTAATTTTTATTTAGCACACATATAGTAATAGGAGTAACGTTCCTGCCAAATTTCATCATGATATCTTCAACGACTGCCAAATTACAGCTTGCAAAACTATTAAATTACCTTCTTTTAAATGTGGGCGGTGCCACGCCCATTGTCCAAAATTTTTCTAATTTTCTATTTTGCGTCATAAGTTCAACGCACCTACCAAGTTTCATCGCTTTATCCGTCTTTGGTAATGAATTATCGCACTTTTTCGGTTTTTCGAAATTTTCGATATCGAGAAAGTGGGCGTGGTTGTAGTCCGATTTCGTTCATTTTAAACAGCGATCTGAGATGAGTGCCCAGGAACTTACATATAAAATTTCATTGAGATACCTCGAAATTTACTCAAGTGTCGTGTTTATTTACTCAAGTGTTTACGGACGGACGGACATGGCTAAATGAATTTCTTTTTTCACCAAGACCATTTTGATATATAGAAGTCTATATCTATCTCGATTAGTTTATGCCGTTACGGAATACCGTTATGCGAACAAAGTTAATATACTCTGTGAGCTCTGCTCAGCTGAGTATAAAAAGATACCATGTATGTATATATCGGGAAATATTAAGAAAAACAAGGAATTACAATAAATTTAAATAAAAAAACACAAAAAAAATTAAAAAAAGCAAAAAAAAATAAAAATGTAAAAAGAAAATAAAAGAGGTAAAAAGGAATAAAACAGGAAATAAATAAAGAAAAAAATTTAATTAAGTAATAAAAATGTACAAAAAAATAAATAGTAAACAAAAAAGTAAGACATAAAATGAAAAAATAATTAAAATTTGAACAAACTATAAATAAACAAAATCTATGTAGGTACATATGTATGTATATATCGGCAAGCGTCAAGCAAAACAAAGAATATTTACAAAATCAATGTGCATTCAAGAAATAAATGAGAAAAAAATTAAAAAAAAGGAATTAAAGCAAATTTTTTTAAATCACACTTGCAGAACGCCAATTTATCTTTTTAACGCAGAGTTAATTAAAAAAGTTTGTCAAAAATACATGAGTTTAACCCCTCATGTCTGGTTAACTCTGAAAATTTCAACATTTTCAATAAGATGAAGTTTCTGTTTTTAACCAAAACCAAACACTACAATTGCAATAAGACAGAAAAAAATAAAAAAATTTAAAAATTATTTTAACCGATGAATGGTTTAAAATGTATGGTCAGATTTTACACCCTGCATAATAAAATCTTCACGGTCCCCACGCATTTTCTGAGAGCTTGGGCATAAAAAACAACCGCAGCACATGAAAATCTGTAGTGAAAATTATTTGGCGTTTTTTCTGAACTTAAGTTTGAAAATAGCTAATATCACATAATGGTTCACACGAGAAATTTTGACTCGTTGCATAGCGTTGCGTTATACATAATTAGCCCCTTAATTCTCTTTTGATCTTAAGAATATATTTTTATACCGTCTTTGGGACTTTGATTTATATATATATATTTTTTTTTCATTAATAAAGTTTATTACTACACAAAATCGTAAAAGAAATTTAACAAAAATAATTTTGAAAAAATTAGCTGTTCCATTTTGATTCCGAGTGACTGATATTCACCTTTTCAATCTACAATTACCTAAACACATTTAAAAACAGCTCATTAGCTATTCAACTCTTAAAACTATCAAATTCAATTAAGTACAGTTCAAACAGTCAACAAGCAATAATAATAATGGCTTTAAAGCTGCTGCTTATATGTATGTATTTAGGAACCTACATATGTATGTATGCATATGTAAAATAAGTGTGATACTAATCTTTGAGATACACATCAAAAGAATAAATTTGAAGTGCTGCTGTTCTATATGCTAATTGCTTTGGTATTTAAGAATAGAATCTGTCTTTGACTTTTTTATGTACGTTTGCAGGGTGAATGTGCTGCCCTTTCACCTCATTTGTAGCAGCGTCTCTTCAATCTAATGCACATAATTTGTAAACACATTACAATAGAAAGCTATTCCAAATATCAACACTCGCCATACAATTATCCAATAACGCGATTTCATGTAATAATAAAAATTAAATTTGAAAGCTACAAAAGCAAAAACAAAGAATACTCTTAGCTTAAGTAGCTTGTAAACTCTGAAGAATACATTGACTACAATAAAATTTCACCGGATATGGGTGCGAGAGTTTTATTGAGGGTGTACTGCATACATACCAATTTATTTATGTGTGTACATTAGGCCGACCTAAAAAAATTCATGAAATTTATAGGGAATCGGTTCTGTACTCATACTCTATAGAACAAGTAGTAAACCGATTTGATCGAAAAAGTTTTTTTGATTTTTGCAGAACCATATTGCTTTAAAATGCTGTTTGAATCATATACAGCTAGGCACACGAAACAGTGAAACATTTCCGAAAAATTTTCTCGACTATTTTCTTCTCTTGTTAAACTTGTGTTAATGAAAATTTCTAGTTTTTTATAACACATTTTCTGATTTTTTTGGGTTGCTGTTTTGGAACCCAGTCAATTTTAGTCTTAATTTTTGAAGGTGGTTTTAGATTTTCTGTGGTATAAGACATGAAATTATGTGGAAGAAAATCTTAAATACCACCCGGAAAAAATTGTTAAAAATCAATGTAAACAAATTTTAAATATACAACTCGAAATTTTCATGCAGGTTCTTAAATAGTTCTCGAACTTTCAAACTTTTTCGAAGTAAATTTTGAGATTGCTTGGCATAGTTTCAGTTACAAAATTCATTGAAGTTTTTTCTACACTTAACGAAAATAAAGAGAAAAAAATATATGATGAAATTTTGTTATAAGTTTATACTGCTATATTTGTGTTAGCAAATATTTTCCGTACGCGCAAAGAAAATTATGCATAAAGTTTCGTTGAATTAAAAATTTAATATGTGCATTTCCCACTTTTCGAAAATTGCATGCTCCTAGATCTAACCCACAGACCATATATTAGTGATTTTGATCAGAGCTGTAACTATTTGAAAAATTACCCCAGCTTTGGAAGGTGGAGGCGGTTGAAATATCCGAATATAGTCCTGATATTATTCTTAAAACCTTCCGGAGGGGGTGGAATGATATGACTCTTAAAACCTTTCGGAAGCATTCCAGGAAACAAAAACGAAATAGATAATCCCGAAATAGTCCATAGCTGGCCCTGAAATGATCTTGAGGTACACCACAAAATAGCCCCAAAATAACCCAAAAACAATCCCAAAATAACCCTTGGGATATTCCTGTAACTATTACGAAATAGTTTCGAAAATTTCCGTGAAAAGGTTCCGAAATAATCTCGAAAACAAGTCCGAAGTTTTTCGGAGATAGTTTCGATATTTTCCCAAAAATATTCCATAAATAATCATGAAAGACATCGGAAAAAATATCGAAATTATGTGGTGATAGTTTCGAAGTAATACCGAAATGGTCCCACAATGATCCCCAAAATAAAGCCGATACTATTCCGAAAGTAATCCAGATATTATTCCAAAATAGTCCGATATGAACTTCAAAACAGTGCAGTAACAGTCCGAAAAAATCCCTAAATGGTCTTGAAATTACCTGAAAATAGCCGCGAAGAAAATCGAAAATTACCTTAGAAGTTATCCCCGAAAATAATGCGGTAATTATACGGATATAGTTCCGAAATGATCAGGAAATAGTCTCCAAATTATCCCTAAAATAATCACGAAACTATCCCAAAATAGCCACTTCTCAATTTTCGAAAGTATTTTTAGAAAACAAGTTTTGCAGCTTTTCCTTTAAAATTTAAAATTTGTTGGTTAAAGCCTTTGTGAATCAAACTAACGAGATCTCGTTTTATATGACTTACTTTAACATCACTGGTATACTCAAAGTTGCAACGTTCAAAAAGCAACAGTTCCCCGGAGAGGGGCC
This sequence comes from Eurosta solidaginis, assembly GCA_029619165.1. Lineage (NCBI taxonomy): Eukaryota > Metazoa > Arthropoda > Insecta > Diptera > Tephritidae > Eurosta > Eurosta solidaginis. The sequence continues at coordinate 11,754 of JARSSU010039339.1, read as the reverse complement.
GAGCCGCAATGCAAGAGAACGGCTGGTGCGAAAGGTATTGCCGATAGTATCTATCTACGGAAGTTTCTATAACCATAACCTGTGTTGTTTTGGGAGATATGACCGAATATGTGGACTGGTACGATGTGTTTATACAAAATGGGTATCACACTAAATGTAACTATTGGCATGGGTATTAATTTAGGGAGGTTTTTCCTCAATTTTCCTAACAGAGGTGGTTTATTTACACCAAAATGAAATCGGTTAGCCTGCATGGATAAATATATATTTTTTTCTTCAATCAGTCTAATATACATCCCATAAGTACTATTGTTGTAAAACCATAATCACTAAAGCATGCATACCGAATAACTATATTACTTATGCTTATGTGTTTATGTACTTGTATGCGTTTACATTCGTATTTAGTTCATTTTCAATAACTACTTAAATACTTATATAGCTAAGCAACAACGCACCACCGTAGCCGTACTTTTATGGCCGTGGTGGAGTAGTCAGACATACCAAATGCGCTAAGTGTCTTATGTGTTAAGCTGTAAATTAGTTATTTGGCGGGAGAACGGTCTAGCGCGTTGTCTTGATAAAATGCTATTTTTATTTTTATAATGGGCGTATTTTTATTTTAAGTATTTATGTGCATCGATGTATCTAATAACAGCAGGGCGATTCGGCTATATTTTTAAATTTGTATTTTTTCGTCTTAGGTTCTCTAACTGCATATTTTCGCTGAGTATTTTTCGAAATTTGGTTTGTTTAAGTATTCCTGACACCACTGACAGGGATAGTGAAAGTGATAGGGATAGTGACATTGACATAAAATTAAATTAAACACTTTTATGTATAGTAGGAGAAACAACTAACTATGATAGTTTGTTGGTATTGTAAAGCGGGGATTGTCCATTTGCTTCTATATGTATTCACACATTTTTATACTCAGTTGAGCATAGCTCACAGAGTATATTAAGTTTGATTGGATAACGGTTGGTTGTACATATATAAAGGAATCGAGATAGATATAGACTTCCATATATCAAAATAATCAGGATTGAAAAAAAATTTGATTGAGCCATGTCCGTCCGTCCGTCCGTCCGCCCGTCCGTCCGCCCGTTAACACGATAACTTGAGTAAATTTTGAGGTATCTTGATGAAATTTGGTATATAGGTTCCTGAGCACTCATCTCAGATCGCTATTTAAAATGAACGATATCGGACTATAACCACGCCCACTTTTTCGATATCGAAATTTCGAAAAACCGAAAAAATGCGATAATTCATTACAAAAGACAGATAAAGCGACGAAACTTGGTAGATGAGTTGAACTTATGACGCAGAATATAAAATTTTGGACAATGGCGTGGCACCGCCCACTTTTAAAAGAAGGTAATTTAAGTTTTGCAAGCTGTAATTTGGCAGTCGTTGAAGATATCATGATGAAATTTGGCAGGAACGTACTCTTATTACTATATGTACGCTTAATAAAAATTAGCAAAATCGGAGAAGGACCACGCCCACTTTAAAAAAAAATTTTTTTAAAGTAAAATTTTAACAAAAAATTTAATATCTTTACAGTATATAAGTAAATTATGTCAACATTCAACTCCAGTAATGATGTGGTGCAACAAAATACAAAAATAAAAGAAAATTTCAAAATGGGCGTGGCTCCGCCCTTTTTCATTTAATTTGTCTAGGATACTTTTAACGCCATAAGTCGAACAAAAATTAACCAATCCTTTTGAAATTTGGTAGGGGCATAGATTTTATGACGTTAACTGTTTTCTGTGAAAATGGGCGGAATCGGTTGATGCCACGCCCAGTTTTTATACACAGTCGTCCGTCTGTCCTTCCGCATGGCCGTTAACACGATGACTTGAGCAAAAATCGACATATTTTAATGAACTTAGTACACGTGCTTACTTGAACTCACTTTATCTTGGTATGAAAAATGAACGAAATCCGACAATGACCACGCCCACTCTTCGATATCGAAAATTACGAAAAATGAAAAAAATGCCATAATTCTATACCAAATACGAGAAAAGGGATGAAACATGGTAAGGTAATTGGATTGTTTTATTGACGCAAATATAACTTTAGAAAAAACTTTATAAAATGGTTGTGACACCTACCATATTAAGTAGAAGAAAATAAAAAGTTCTGCAGGGCGAAATAAAAAACCCTTAAAATCTTGGCAGGTATTACATATATAAATAAATTAGCGGTATCCAACAGATAATGTTCTGGGTCACCCTGGTCCACATTTTGGTCGATATCTGGAAAACGCCTTCACATATACAACTACCACCACTCCCTTTTAAAACTCTCATTAATACCTTTAATTTGATACCCATATCGTACAAACTCATTCTAGAGTCACCCCTGGTCCACCTTTATGGCGATATCTCGAAAAGGCGTCCACCTATAGAACTAAGCCCCACGCCCTTTTAAAATACTCATTAACACCTTTCATTTGATACCCATATCGTACAAACATATTCTAAAGTCACCCCTGTTCCACCTTTATGGCGATATCTCGAAAAGGCGAACACCTATAGAACGAAGGCCCACTCCCTTTTAAAATACTCATTAACACCTTTCATTGATACCCATATCGCACAAACAAAGTCTAGAGTCACCCCTGGTCCACCTTTATGCGATACCTCGAAAAGGCGTCCACCTATAGAACTAAGGCCCACTCCCTTTTAAAATACTCATTAGCTCCTTTCGTTTGATACCCATATTGCACAAACGAATTCTAGAGTCACCCCTGGCCCACCTTTATGGCGATATCTCGAAACGGCGTCCACCTATGGAACTAAGGATTACTCCCTTTTAAAAAACTCATTAACACCTTTCTTTTGATACCCATATTGTACAAACAATCTAGGGTCACCCCTGGTCCACCTTTATGGCGATATCTCGAAAACGGCGTCCACCTATGAACTAAGGATTACTCCCTTTTAAAATACTCATTAAACCTTTCTTTTGATACCCATATTGTACAAACAAATTCTAGGGTCACCCCTGGTCCACCTTTATGGCGATATCTCGAAAAGGCGATCCAGCTATACAACAACCACCACTCCCTTTTAAAACCCTCATTAACACCTTTAATTTGATACCCATATCGTACAAACAATTCTAGAGTCACCCCTGGTCCACCTTATGGCGATATTTCGAAACGGCATCCACCTATAGAACTAAGGCCTACTCCCTTTTAAATACTCATTAACACCTTTCATTTGATACCCATATCGTACAAACGCATTCTAGAGTCAACCCTGATCCACCTTTATGGCTATATCCCTAAATGGCGTCCACATATAGAACTATGGCCCACTCCCTCATAAAATACTCTTTAATGCCTTTCATTTGATACGCATGTCATACAAACACATTCCGGCTTTCCCTCGGTTCATTTTCCTACATGGTTATTTTCCCTTATGTTGTCACCATAGCTCTCAACTGAGTATGTAATGTTCGGTTACACCCGAACTTAACCTTCCTTACTTGTTTTGTCTTGATGTTGAGTTTTTCAATTTTTCCCAATATTTAATAAAATAATATTTTAAAAATTGCATTCAAAAGCAAATGACAATTCCCGCTTCGTAATAACAACCACTATCCCTTGTTGTTGTTGTTGCTGCTTATTAACAAAATAAACAAAAATCTGTTCTAAACGAAACGTCGCTTATGTCATACCTTTCATATAAACAAACATGGAAAATTATGTTCTATATTAGGTAAATGAAGCAAAAAGCATTTGGGAAATAAATAATTAAAAAAAAATGCTAAAAATGTGAGGCGTAGCATAACCTTATTAAGGTTCAGTTGGTCTTACATATGTGACCCGGTCTATGAAAAGGTGACTTATGACTAAAATAAAAAACAGCCGTTAACAGCTGTTTCTCGCCATTTCTTTTTTGAGTCATAAGCCACCTTTTCATAGACCGGGTCACATATGACAATCAATAGAGATTTGACGCGTCCAACGCTTTTATTTAATTGTCTGATCAACACCCTAGATTGAAGAGGAGTGAGATGACTAGTACCTAGGACCTACTTAATTATTTTCTAGCTTTAAGTATTATTATTACTTCCTGTAAGTATTGTTTCCAATAAAACCGTTTAACTAAACATTTTTTTTAATTATTTTTTTTCAAGTTTTTAGTCTTATTAAATTGCCTATTATGCCCATTCTATTTAGTTCATTTAGAGACTCATTATTATAAGGACTCTTTCCTGACAATTTGTGACAGTCTAAGTCCTCAATACATAATCCTTCCAAAGACTTTACTCGACTCAGAGACACGTATGCTTGTCCCTCCTCGAACTCCAAAATATTTCGATATCACGTCTACCGGATTGTATGTATGTAATATGTGTTTCAAATATGAGCCAAATCGGACATCATAGGTCGCTTTCTATTCATGTATGTATTATGTTTTACAATATGGACCAAATCGGACCACAAATACGATTTTTTTGAATATCGCGATCCTTGCGCCACCTAGCTGCGATATTTTCGCAGGTCGTTTTCTATTCATGTGTGTATTATGTGTTCCAAATATGGGCCAAATCGGACCACAAATACGATTTTTTTTAATATCGCGATCCTTGCGCCACCTAGCGGCGATTTTTTTCATAGGTCGATTTCTATTCATGTATGTATTATGTGTTCCAAATAGGAACCAAATCGGACCACAAATACGATTTCTTGAAATTTTTCGATCCATGCGCCACATATCGGAGTTTTTTTCTTATTATTGCATTGTCATCGGGTTCTCAACTAAATTCCAAGTTTCAAGCTTGTGGCTTATCGGGAAGTTGCTTAAATTTCAATTACAAAATTCGTGTCGTCCGGCCTGTCAAGTCAGCTAAATAAAACTGTTTAAAAATTGTATAACAGAAAGACGTCGTTGTTGCTGTTGTTGTTGTAGCGACAAGGGCACTCCCTGATGACCATGGGGATGTTATCGATGTTGATGGCCCTTTGCCGAATGCATATCAGGTACGTTCCGGTAACAAGCACCATTGAAGTACTAGCCCTACCATCTCAGGAACAAATTAGTATGACCACATGAAACCTTCTAGGTCATCCCGCCCTCCGAACCCCTAGATAAATGATAAAATTGGGGTCGCCAGAGCCTCGGCTGTTAAAAAAACAGGATTCGCCACGGTTAGGTGAGGTTGACAGTTGTATTGGAGAAGCTATATATTCGCGGGCAACCCCTTGAAAGGGTTGCGCTACACAACCCCTTAAATCAATTTGGTATATTAGTCGCCTCTTAGGATGGGCATACCTGCAAGACTTCGTAATGATCGGATGCGTTTGTAAACAGTCCGGTCATCGCAGGAGTGCGGATTCAAATCCCACTTAGCGAGAGAAGGCTTTGAAGAGTTTAACAAGGTATAAATAATCGCATTGACCGTCCTGATTCGAGTTCTTTAAATTTTTCCCAAACATTTAATAAATAAAATAAATGTTTTTACCTCGTTCTGGCTCATTCCACCATAATACATACATTGTGATCCCGCCCTTTAAATCGGCAAATGTTTGCTCTGAGTGTGGTTTCTATCAAATTGCTGTATTGAAATTTCTGAGTCGCTCAGTATTTTCTTTGTAACATTATTGTTAGTAATTTCGCCAAATCTTTGCTCGAGCATTTGTAGAATCTGCGCTCAGCTGTACAAGAAATTAGGATTATCGACCTCATGTTGAAGTATCCATGTCTAGATGCCAGTGTCTTAACTCTTTGTTTATCTCGACAAAGCTTTTAGTACTTAATATTTGCGATAAGTATCGCTGTCCGTCTGCCTCATTCTTCATTTTTCCCACACCTTAGAATATAACAATTGCATCTCTTCGCAACTTCAGCATTAAAATCTGCACGCTTTTCAAATAAGGTCATAAAAGTCCATTGAAAGACTAAATATGTTCTTAGTGAACTTTACACCATTCTTCATTTTATCTCTCTTATGAAGGATGGAATATTACTTAATTAATTGACCGTTTAAACGGTTATGGCCCAACAAGGCCCGCCTGTCGAATATGGAATATGGTTTTGCCAAATACCAATACATCTCGTTCAAATTTTTCTTCATATTTTGCCTATTTATGAAAGCGTGCCTTCATAATTCCTCATAATTGGATTTCTATTTTATTACAAACTTGCTGATTTATTGTCCAAAGTCTGTCTGCGAGTGTACCATGGAGTATCTAATTAATTTTAACATTCATTGACCTTGTGCATTTCAATTAAGAAAAAGAAACTAATTTTGCGTAACATGCGTAGCAAACAAAAATATTGATTTAAACAAAGCTGATTCCTTTTTCATTTTCCCCAACTATGAATGAAGATTATTGTTTCGATTGTGGTTGATTAATAGTTACGCATAATTTGTTACAAGAGAAGTTAATATTAACGAAAATAGAAATAATAATAATAAATAATTATAACAAACTATGAAAATTAATTTAAGACATCCAAAATCAATCTTTGCAATTTAGCAATTTTGTAATATTAATACTTGTACAGACAGTTCACATATTGGTCAATTTGTACAAAAATTAGCTGTTCTTTGTGTCGAGATTTGTACGCTTGTTCCTTTTACTGCTTCATACAAAGAAAGTGACGAGAATTGCACGAAAGAGGAGCTGGTGAATCTCAGCATGGTGCACGTGGATCATAAGTGACCTCAGTGATAATTTGTCCAAGGGGGCGGCCATCATCTGTCCAAGCAATGATTAGCAGTAACAATGTTATTGCAGAGTGTATTGATTTTACGACACCAACAAAAAAGAGCGTTCAATGCTGTATGAGCTTTAAGCTTTAGGTAGGAATGAGGGATGGTATAGCATATCGAATATTGGCCTCACCAAAGATATAACATGAGTTTTAGTAACGGATGGGTCATACAATTCCTTAAAACTTCGTTTAACCAACGCCAATACCCCTTTAAGCCCTATTCACGCAAGTTTCTTTATGTTATTAAAGTAAAGCAGGGACGGAAAATAAAATTTTTTTTTCGGAGTCGAAAAAGTCTTGGTCAAAAAATTGTCCTAAGTGAAAATGTTTGAGCACCCAGGTATCCCTCTAGCAAAATCATATCGAATCATACATCCTTTTTATACTCAGTTGAGCAGAGCTCACCGAGTATATTAACTTTGATTGGATAACGGTTGGTTGTACAGGTATAAAGGAATCGAGATAGATATAGACCTCCATATATCAAAATCATCAGTATCAAAAAAAATTTGATTGAGCCATGTCCGTCCGTCCGTCCGTTAACACGATAACTTGAGTAATTTTGAGGTATCTTGATGAAATTTGGTATGTAGGTTCCTGAGCACACATCTCAGATCGTTATTTAAATGAACGAATCCGACTATGACCACGCCCACTTTTCTATATCGAAATTACGAAATGAAAAAAATGCCATAATTCTATACCAAATACGAAAAAAGGGATGAAACATGGTAATTGGATTGGTTTATTGACGCGAAATATGAGTTTTAGAAAAAACTTTGTAAAATGGTTGTGACACCTACCTATTAAGTAGAATGAAATGAAAAAGTTCTGCTGGGCGAAATAAAAAACCTTGAATCTTGGCAGGTATTATTTGATACCCATATCGTACAAACACAGTCTAGAGTCACCCCTGGTCCACCTTTATGGCGATATCTCGAAATGCGTCCACCTATAGACGTTTGTACAATATGGTTTGATACCCATATTGTACAAACCTATTCTAGGGTCACCCCTGGTCCACCTTTATGGAGATATCTCGAAAAGGTGACCACCTATACAACTACCACCACTCCCTTTAAAAACCCTCATTAATACCTTTAATTTGATACCCATATCGTACAAACACATTCTATAGTCACCCCTGGTCCAGCTTATGCGATATCTCGAAAAGGTGACCACCTATACAACTAACACCACCTCTCTCTTTAAAACCCTCATTAGTACCTTTAATGATACCCATATCGTACAAACACATTCTAGAGTCACCCCTGGTCCACCTTTATGGCGATATCTCGAAAAGGCGTCCACCTATAGAAATGAAGCCCACCCCTTTTAAAATACTCATTAACACCTTTCATTTGATACCCATATCGTACAAACGAAAGTCTAGAGTCACCCCTAGTCCACCTGTATGACGATATCTCGAAAAGGCGCCACCTATAGAACTAAGCACACTTCCTTTTAAAATACTCATTAACACCTTTCATTTGATACCCATATCGTACAAACAAAGTCTGAGTCGCCCCTGGTCCACCTTTATTCAGATACTCTCGAAAAGGCGTCCACCTATTGAACTAAGGCCCACTCCCTTTTAAATACTCATTACACATTTCGTTTGATACCCATATTGTACAAACGTATTCTAGGGTCACCCCTGGTCCACCTTTATGGCGATATCTCGAAAAGGCGTCCACCCTATAGAACAAGGCCCACTCCTCTTAAAAATACTCATTACACCTTTTATTTGATACCCATGATCGTACAAAGTCTAGATGAAAAATTTACTCATTAACACCGTTCGTTTGATACCCATATCGTACAAACACAATCTAGAGTCACCCTGGTCCACTTTATGGATACCTCGAAAAGGCGTCCACATATAGAACGAAGGCCCACTCCTTTTAAAATACTCATTAACACCTTTCATTTGATACCCATATCGTACAACACAAGTCTAGAGTCACCCCTGGTCCACCTTTATTGAGATACTCGAAAAGGCGTCCACCTATAGAACTAAGGCCCACTCCCTTTTAAAATACTCATTAACACCTTTCGTTTGATACCCATATTGTACAAACATATTCTAGGTCTGGTCCACCTTATGAGATATCTCGAAAAGGTGACCACCTATACAACTACCACCACACCTTTTAAAAACCCTCATTAATACCTTTAATTTGATACCCATATCGACAAACACATTCTAGAGTCACCCCTGGTCCACCTTTATGGCGATATCTCGAAAGGCGTCCACCTATAGACGAAGGCCACCCCTTTTAAAAATACTCATTTGATACCCATATCGTACAAAACAGTCTAGAGTCACCCTAGTCCACCTTTATTGAGATACCATCGAAAAGGCGCCCCCCTATAGAACTAAGGCCACTTCCTTTTAAAACCCATTAAACACCTTCGTTTGATACCCATATGTACAAACCTATTCTAGGTCACTGGTCACCTTTATGGCGATATCTCGAAAAGGCGTCCACCTATAGAACGAAGGCCCACCCCTTTTAAAAATACTCATTACACCTTTCATTTGATACCCATATCGTACAAACAAAGTCTAGAGTCACCCTGGTCCACCTTTATGAGATAACCTCGAAAAGGCGTCCACTATAGAACTAAGGCCCACTCCCCGTTTAAAATACTCATTAACACCTTTCGTTGATACCCATATTGTACAAACGATTCTACTGGGGTCACCCCTGTCCACCTTATGGCGATATCTCGAAAAGGTGACCACCTATACAACTACCACCACTCCCTTTTAAAACCCTCATTAATATCTTATTTGATACCCATATCGTACAAACACATTCTAGAGTCTACCCTGGTCCACCTTTATGGCGATATCTCGAAAAGGCGTCCACCTATAGAACGAAGGTCCACCCATTTAAAATACTCATTAACACCTTTCATTGATACCCATATCGTACAACACCATTCTAGGGTCACCCCTGGTCCACCTTTATGGCGATATCTCGAAAAGGCGACCACTATACAACTACCACCACTTCCTTTTAAAACCCTTATTAATACCTTTATTTGATACCCATATCGTACAACAAATTCTAGGGTCACCCCTGGTCCACCTTTATGGCGATATCTCGAAACGGCGTCCACCTATGGAACTAGGGTTACTCCCTTTAAAATACTCGTTACACCTTTCATTTGATACCCATATTGTAGCAAACGTATTCTAGGTCACCCCTAGTCCACCTTTATGGCGATATCTCGAAAAGGCGACCACCTATACAACTACCACCACTCCCTTTTAAAACCTCATAATACCTTAATTTGATACCCCATATCGTACAAACACATTCTAGAGTCACCTGGTCCACCTTTATGGCGATATCTCGAAAGGCGTCCACCTATGGAACTAGTTCCACTCCTTTTTAAATACTCATTGACACCTTTCTTTTGATACCCATATTGTACAAACAATTTTTAGGTCACCCTGGTCACCTTTATGGAGATATCGCGAACGGCGTCCAGCTATGAACTAAGGGTTACTCCCTTTTAAAATACTCATAACCGAACCTTTCATTTGATACCCATATCGTACAAACAAATTCTCGAGTCCACCCTGAGCACCTTTATGGCGATATCCTAATGGCGTCCACCTATAGAACTATGGCCCACATCCCTCATAAAATACTCTTTAATGCCTTTCATATTGTACACATGTCCATACAAACACATTCCAGGGTTTCCTCGTACATTTTCCTACATAGTTACTTCCCTAGTTGGATCGCCATAGCTCTCAACTGAGGATAGTTAATGTTCGGTTACACGAAGTCTTAACCTTCCTACTTGTTATTTTTCGAACTTTCTCATAAAGTCCACATATAAAGAAGTAAATCTGTATTTTTATTTTTGACGTCGATATAAATAAAAGTTAAATCCGCCTTTATTTTTAAGGCGGGCCATAGTCCGCTTGATAACAAAGAAAGACTTCTTATCCTAATTAAACAATTTTTTAGTCGGATAAGCATTTCTAGTTATCAAGGCGGATTTTATTTTGGCCTTAAAAAATAAAAGTCCGATTAACTTTTATTTCCAGACTTTTATTTTAAAAGTCCGAGTTTAACTAGTTCTATCGTACTCCAAAAATAAAAATACGAAAATCATTTTATCTTGATCCAAATATATTAAAAGTCCAAAATAATAGTTTTGCAAGGAATTATATTATAAAAGGAAATAACGGTTCCGCCCTGAAATAAAGTGTAAGACCTAAATAGTGACTTGCTAATAATGGAACCGGTAGGATTTCTTGTAAAGCTCACACACTTATATTTCTGTAGGTTTAATGAGATTACAGTAGGGTTCTTTTTGTAGCTTTTTGACCGATCTTAAATAAAAAACGAAGGATCTTTTACGCGTTTCGACTCAATTCGATCCTTCATCAGGAAGTCGGTAATCTAACCGAGAAACAAAATATTATTGATATGAAATTTATCACAAGAGACACAAAATAATCTAAACTTGTAGTTACATCTGAAATCCTAAGAATATCAATTGAGTAGGTCATCCGTTTTATACCTGCCTTTGGCAGTCCATCCGCTTTCTCGCCACAGGGAAACGCAGTGCTGCTGACAGAGGAGGGTAACCTTTTACAATCTTTGACAACCTTCGTGGATGTAATGGGCAAATAAAACTGCACAAGCTCTGCCTCACCGTCGGAGCTATGCAAAACTCTCAAGCTCTCTGATTGAATATTTTAGCCAGATCTGAGGTCCTCTATTTCTGACGAATGAACAGAGTGAACCGTAATTCCTCGAGATATAGTCCAACGCGCTGGTCCATTTGGTTACGTCTCTCTCCTCGAGAGGAAATGCACTTCAAAGTTCTTGTAATATATCCTATACAGTATCGAGCACGAAAATAGCAGTGACAATTTTTACCAAACTTCGCAATTAAATTCCTCTTTGTTTTGAATGAATTAAGAGGGGACTGGACTGCCCTCATTGCTTTTAAATTTGAAAACATTTATTTGAAG
>JARSSU010039337.1:0-28369 GCA_029619165.1 Eurosta solidaginis | reverse complement strand
GCACATTTCAGTACAGAAATAAATGCATAATAAAGCATATCAAGATGTATGAAGTAAAAAAAAGTTGAAAATGTTTCCCCCTGGGTTTGAACACTTTCATTATAAAAAGTTCAAAAACTATAAAAAAAAATATTTTTCGGCACCCTGTAAAAGCAGCGAAATGGGCTTTTCTCTATGTTTTTAATATCTTATTTGCGATTTCCTTTTTGCACTGTACTAATTACTAAAAAGATAATAATTTTTTACTCTGATAACAACATACGAATGATATCTGAATTATTTTTATATTTCTGTTGGAACGAATAAAGGATGCCAAAATTCCAGAGGAGAGGGCACATTTTCAACTTTTTCAGCGACATGCCCTAACGCATATTTCTTTTCGTATTTTTATACTCAGTTGAGCAGAGCTCACAGAGTATATTAAGTTTGATTGGATAACGGTTGGTTGTACATATATAAAGGAATCGAGATAGATATAGACTTCCATATATCAAAATAATCAGGATCGAAAAAAAATTTGATTGAGCCATGTCCGTCCGTCCGTCCGTCCGTCCGTCCGTCCCGTTAACACGATAACTTGAGTAATTTTGAGGTATCTTGATGAAATTTGGTATGTAGGTTCCTGAGCACTCATCTCAGATCGCTATTTAAAATGAACGATATCGGACTATAACCACGCCCACTTTTTCGATATCGAAAATTTCGAAAAACCGAAAAAGTGCGATAACTCATTACAAAAGACAGATAAAGCGACGAAACTTGGTAGATGGGTTGACGTTATGACGCAGAATAGAAAATTAGTAAGATTTTGGACAATGGGCGTGGCACCGCCCACTTTTACAAGAAGGTAATTTAAAAGTTTTGCAAGCTGTAATTTGGCAGTCGTTGAAGATATCATGATGAAATTTGGCAGGAACGTTACTACTATTACTCTATATGTGCTAAATAAAAATTAGCAAAATTGGATGAAGAACACGCCCACTTTTTAAAAAAAAATTTTTTAATTCAAATTTAACAAAAAATTTAATACCTTTTCGAGATATCGTCATTAGGTTGGGCCAGGGTTGACTCTAGAATGTGTTTGTACGATATGGATATCAAATTAAAGGTATTAATGAGGGTTTTAAAAAGCGAGTGGCCCTTAGATGTATATGTGAAGGCGTTCTCGCGATATCGACCAAATGTGGATCAGGTGATCCAGAAAATCATCTGTCGGGTACTGCTAATTTATTTATATATTCAATAACACTAACAGTATTCCTGCCAAGATTCCAAGGGCTGTGATTTCGCCTTGTAGAACTTTTTCATTTTCTTCTACTTAATATGGTAGGTGTCACACCCATTTTACAAAGTTTTTTCCAAAGTTATATTTACGTCAATAAACCAATCCAGGCGGCCACCGTGGTGTGATGGTAGCGTGCTCCGCCTACACACCGTATGCCCTGGGTTCACACCCCGGGCAAAGCAACATCAAAATTTTAGAAATAAGGTTTTTCAATAGAAGAAAATTTTTCTAACGGGGTCGCCCCTCGGCAGTGTTTGGCAAGCGCTCGGGTGTATTTCTGCCATGAAAAGCTCTCAGTGAAAAACTCATCTGCCTTGCAGATGCCGTTCGGAGTCGGCATAAACATGTAGGTCCCGTCCGGCCAATTTGTAGGGAAAAGCAAGAGGAGCACGACGCAAATTGGAAGAGAAGCTCGGCCCTTAGATCTCTTCGGAGGTTATCGCGCCTTACATTTATTTATTAAACCAATCCAGTTACCATGTTTCATCCCTTTTTTCGTATTTGGTATAGAATTATGGCATTTTTTTAATTTTTCGTAATTTTCGATATCGATAAAGTGGGCGTGCTTATGGTCGGATTTCGGCCATTTTTTATACCAAGATAAAGTGAGCTCAGATAAGTACGTGGGCTAAGCTTAGTAAAGATATATCGGTTTTTGCTCAAGTTATTGTGTTAACCGCCGAGCGGAAGGACAGACGGTGGACTGTGTATAAAAACTGGGCGTGGCTTCCACCGATTTCTCCATTTTCACAGAGAACAGTTAACGTCATAGAATCTATGCTCCTACCAAATTTCTAAAGGATTGGTAAATTTTTGTTCGACTTATGGCATTAAAAGTATTCTAGACACACTAAATGAAAATGGGCGGAGCCACGCCCCTTTTGAAATTTTCTTTTATTTTTGTATTTTGTTGCATCATATCATTACTGGAGTTGAATTTTGACTTAATTTACTTATATACAGTAAAGATATTAAATTTTTGTTAAAATTTGAATTTAAAAAAATTTTTTTTAAAAGTGGGCGTGTTCTTCATCCAATTTTGCTAATTTTTATATAGCACATATATAGTAATAATAGTAACGTTCCTGCCAAATTTCATTATGATATCTTCAACGACTGCCAAATTACAGCTTGCAAAACTTTTAAATTACCTTCTTGTAAAAGTGGGCGGTGCCACGCCCATTGTCCAAAATCTTACTAATTTTCTATTCTGCGTCAAAACGTCAACCCATCTACCAAGTTTCATCGCTTTAACCGCCTTTGGCAATGAATTATCGCATTTTTTCGGTTTTTCGAAATTTTCGATATCGAAAAAGTGGGCGTGGTTATAGTCCGATATCGTTCATTTTAAATAGCGATCTGAGATGAGTGCTCAGGAACCTACATACCAAATTTCATCAAGATACCTCAAAATTTACTCAAGTTATCGTGTTAACGGATGGACGGACGGACGGACGGACATGGCTCAATCAAATTTTTTTTGGATCCTGATTATTTTGATATATGGAAGTCTATATCTATCTCGATTCCTTTATATATGTACAACCAACCGTTATCCAATCAAACTTAATATACTCTGTGAGCTCTGCTCAACTGAGTATAAAAAAATTGAAATTATTTGGTATTAAATTACTCTTATTACTTGAAATATTTTGGTATATATATTTAAACTACAAATACAACTGTACTGTACAATGTTTTTTAAAAACTATTCTTAGTGAAATAATAAAAAAAAATATTTAAAAAAATCTAATTTTAAAATTTTTTTTATTTGAAATTTTTTTCATATTGTTCTTAAAAAAAATATATAGTAAAAATTTGATTAAAAGAATATCAAAATAATTTTTCAAATATTTTGGTACATATTGATATTTGTAAAAAATTAGGAAATTATTAAATACATTTTTTCTTTGGAAATTTATTTTAAAACTTTAAAATATGCAAATCTGCCAAAATTGATGTATTTTTAAATATAAAAAAAAATTAGATAACTTTATTCACAATTTCAAAATAATAAATAAATAGTTTAAATGATAAACTATTAAATTTCAATAAATAAAAAATTTTTTGAAATGCTTTTTTGTATTAAGCTTAAGGGTATTACTCCGCTTAACAACACAACATTAAAGTTTGAATTCAAACCCGTTTAAAGAATATTTACCTATAATTTTTTGTTTGTGTCTTTTTTTAGATTTTTTAAAAATAACTAAAAAGTTAAAACTTGTAACTAAGTCGCAGTTCGGTCGAAAGATTTTCTTTTTCGGCCCAAATGAAGAGTGAAGGAAAATAAAAACAAAAACTTTATTGAAATATGGTAGCAAATTCAAGCAAATCAAAAAATATTTTATTATATAAATATTTATTTCAGACTTGCGTATATTATAGAAAGTGAAAAGGGCAAAAAGTACCCCAGCGGGTTAGGGGGTTAGAATATACCCGTGGTAGGTATGCCTGTCGTAAGAGGCGACTAAAATACCAGATTCAAGGGGTTGTGTAGCACAACCTTTTCAGCTTGCCTGCGCAATATATAGCTTTTCCAAACCCAATTAGCAACCTAACCTTCGAGCGGCGAATCCCGTTTCACTAACAGACGAGGCTCTGGCGACACCAAGCTCCTCATGGAAGGGAGGGAGGTATGGCCTTAAGGTTTAATGTGGCCATATAAATCGTTCCCGAGATGGTCGGGTGTTACCGGAGCATACCGGATATGTATCCGGCAAAGGACCATCACATCGAAGGCACTCCCCAAAGCCTTCGGGGAGCAACCTTATCGTTACAACAAAACAAGGGCAAGAAGTTGTCTAAAGGAAGGAAGAAAATGAACTTAGATTTAGCAAAAAAAGCAATGAAGTTATAAAACATTAAAAACAAAAATATAATTAATAAAAAAAAATATTAATATTAATATAAAATAATAAAGTCATTGAAGGTGAAAAGGACAAAAAACCACATGCAAGAAAGGAAAAAAAAGAGAATAAAATATAAAAAACAGCTATAATTCTAAAAGACTGAAAATTAACAAAAAATACAAAAATAAAAAATTATATACTATGAAAAGGGAAACTAAATTAATTTTAAATAAAAAGCAAAAATTAAAAAAAAATAACAATAATAAATGGAACAATATTTAAAAAAAAATTAAAAAGCAGAGACTAAAATTTAAAAACGGACAAAAAAAATGTATCGTCTAAAAAGAAGTAAAAAAGGAAGTAAAACAGCAAAATAAATAAAAAATGTGTACTGCCTTAAAGAATATAAATATTGGAAATTAGCAAAGTAAATGTTTATTCAAAATTACATATATTTTAGTTTAATATATGTTTACTTTATTTAATAATATTCATTATTTAGTAAATAAACCCTTAAGAAAGTAATAATTATTAAGTAGATAAACTGCTGAAGAAATAAAATCATTGCAAAAGCGCATAAATCTGCAAAAATCCTCTTAAGCCCATTTCAAGTGATTTTTATATTTTACATGCCATTGTAATTCAATGATCTATTACACATTTTTACAATTATTTTCTCGCTTAATAGCTATAATTATATTGCTTTTTTTTATAAGCACACTTAATTAATTTTATGTGCTTTTATTGCAACATTTCATTTTTTTGCATTAATTCAAATTTTATGGCACGCGGAAATCGATAATTTGTCTGGCCACAAGTTTACATTACACTGAAGGAAAAAACACTATTTTCAAAATTTTGCAGAAAGAGTGCACAGTCACATTTTTGGGACCAAATTAAGTTCGCCTCCCATATATTCCATTTTTTATCTTCGCTCAATATTCATAAATTTATCTTTCTACAAAGATCAACGATCGACACACAGCAAATACGATCTAAGATCACCACATAGCAACACTAATAATAATTTAATTGTCGTGCAAACAGCACTTTTTTGTTTTTTAAAATTTTGTGCATATTTTTGCATTTCCTCTTGTTGTGCGCACTTGTTCGCTATGTGTCCACAATTTGATTTTTTTTTGTAGCGATCTTGCCACATTAGTGGCAAACAAGAAAAACACTTTCGATTTCAAACATTAACTGCATAATGACAACAACACTTTTACGAGCAATAATCCATAGTATCTGTTGTCAAAAAAAAACCTAAATATACAACCAACAATGGAGTGATTAATTTAATATTGATTGCAGCGATGAAAGTTGTTGATGTGACGTGATGTGATGTACCATCACAGCTGCACGAATTTTAATAATATATTTGCTTTTACGTTTAAAACAGATGTAGTTACATTGATGCGACAATGCTTAAAACAAAAACTATTATCACGAATTTTTTTGAATTTGTAGCACGTTTTTCTAGTTAAGCGCTTGAAATTTTGTTAAAACGTGAGCGAAAACATTATTGTTATTTTATTTTTATATGTCGCACTTATTCTATGATCATAATCAAATGATTGTATGCACTTCTCCAGTAGTTTTGTCTTGAAAAAAGTATTTTTTTATTTGCTTTTTCTTTTCCTTTTTCACTCTTACATCAAACTTTTCTTTTTCTTCAACACCGTATTTACCTTACAAAACGATAAAACGCATGCGCTCTTCACGAAAGCGCAACACCGTCTGTTTGTTGCTTCACAGAAGTTGCTATGTTTTAAGTCGCTTGCTATTTTAATTTGGCACTCTCCCAGTCTCTATCTCACTATTCACTCGTGTTTGTTAGAAACAACTCTCAATCAAAAATGAACACTCTCATGAGCGGCTGAACTTTTTAGTGGCGATCATTGCCTCCAGTTTTTATGAATGAAAACAAAATTTTGCGTATTTTTTGTTTACTTCTCTATCATCTGTTTACTTTTATTTTGTTTTGCTTCTGTTTCCTATACCGTTGTTATACACCTGGCATGCTTTGATCAGCTGTTTTTGAACCGGTAATTTTATTAAACGACCATTCGATCGCTGTTATTTATCTACCTACGAGAAAATTTGTGCATGTGTGTATGTAGATATATTCGTTTGGGTGTTTTGTTAAGCCGATAATGATAAAAAGCACATGTTGGTCATTCGTAGGCTGTTTGCCACGAACGGTAGTTTTTGACTGTTATTGTTTCCTTTTGGGAGTGTTTCAAAAGAACAAAAGTAGATATGGATGTTTCATTTTATTTCCCAGTGGTTATGTTTAAGAAAGTCCTGTCTGAATTGCTGGCTCGATGAAGCGCCGTCTTTCGAGTTATCAGACTCTGCCGTTTTTGAGGATAAACGTGATCGTTAACTGTGACTTCTCAGTCGCAATGATTTCTATCCGGAGCTGTGTTTGCACAGTGATACGAACATCAAATAGTTGAAATCAGGCATGCTTAACCAACGAACCGATATCATTTCGTTACGATAATTAACGTTAATAAACGAAACAAAGTCATTTCGTTTCGTTTATTAACGTTAAAAAACGTCAAATTAACGAAATGATTTCGTTTCGTTTTCTGCCATATCAAAACAGAATCAAATCGTTTATGTTCATTATTAATTTCAAACTATGCTGGCAAAGCTGATTGATGGCGGAGTCATTAAAGGTGAAAGCAATAGCCAAGCTGATTGCAACTTTTCTCATGAATTTTGACAGTACGAACATTTCTCAAAGTGTTTTTGACATTACCACCAACGAATTACACAAACAAATTATATGGAGTTTGTGTGTGTATGTGCGCTCGTTGTTACCACCTTACGGCTTCACCATGGCTATAGCATTGCCAGCACAATTCAAACATAAAGTATCACGTTTTTGTTAACGTTTTTAACGTTAACGAAAGCTTTTCCTTTCGGATAAAAACGAGATACAATTTATCTTGATAATTTCTTTATCGATAATATTTCGAAGTGTTTCAACGGAAACGGTGGAAATTTTTTGATAAACGATTAGCTTAACGTTAAGGTGCATCCCTGGTTGAAATCATAATTTCCAAACACGATTGCCAATAATGGCAATCACGACGATTTCCTCGAAGCTGTCGCTGTATTTATTGTGATCTATCATATGCTGGAACAAAATCATATAATGATTTGTGGCTATCTCTAACTGCACACATCGTGAAATAACTAATGAAAAATGTTTGACGAAAAGGTGGGGTTTCGCCCTATTGAATTAGAATTCTTTGGAAGACTGCTGGGATAGTAACTTAAGCTATGCGATCCTTTGGAAGATTTATACCACCAAATTTTCAAACCCTTCATCCTCATTACGTCAGTCCTATTAGATCAGGGCTCGGTTTCTGAAATAATTCATCTTCTTTTCTCCTAAAGGCAGACAGAATTACAATCGCTTTCAATTATTATTAAACGGAGGGTGACAGATATATTTCAAGAGCCTTCAAACGGTACAAATATCCCACATTCGCTTCTGCGCCATTAAGACACGATACACGCCGACCTAAATTATTGACCATCTTATTTTCCTATGAAATCTTCATAGATCACACTCTACACTGACTTACCAGACACGATCTTACTGATACTAAACTGGTAGCTCGAAAGCCGTTTGCATATACACTGAATTCTGAGGTCTCTACTAATACACTTAGTTCTCTTAATGCTCGCATACTAAATAGCAATATTACTCCGTGATCAGCGTAAACTAGTTACCATCTAACCCCATTTCTCGGGAGTTAACGCAGTATGCTCTCTGCAGCACAAGGCTCTAAAGAAGGTTGACAATAAACAACGCGAGGAGTCTGCGTCCTCAAATATCATGTGATCTCGCTTTCTGCTAACTCTATCCACTTTAGAATGGGCTATTCAATACCAGAATATCCTATTATTTACAATCGAACTTTATTGTAGGATCGCCTTTAGTCCAAAAATGCAGCTGAGGTAAAGTGAACAGTTGAGGCCTGCTCACAACCTTGAACCATACAACATTTTGCGGAAGTCTTTGGGATTATCATGATCCCATTTGTTAATCGAAAAAACCTCACCATTATCAAAGTCACATCTTTGGCTTTTTAATGCTGCGTGGTTTGAGGGGATATGAATATTCGTGATACGAAGTTATGCAGTATCCGACAAGGTGATAATACATTGTGTTAAATGGCATATTAACTAATCGTGTCCATTAATTATCAAACATTTCTGCTAAATACCACATTTATTCGATGGAACTACAAAAGATGTAAGTCAATTAGTAAAAACTTTTTGTAGGTACGTAAAATTACAGTCAATTGTTGTTGACATACGACATATTAATAGTTCAAGCTGAATTACAATAAACAAAATATTTGCGTTGAATTATTAATCATAAACTGTCAACGTGTTAAGAAATGAAGAAGGTCATTAATTAAACAAGCATTACTATATAAATTAACACTCCTTTATACATATGTAAACTAAAATTTGACTAATGACATGCAGTGGTTGAACTAGCGAACTATTGAAAGTTTAAACCTAAAATTCGTTATAGCGGTGTCGGATTATGTAAATGCGTCTAAATTTTAATTTAACACCAAAAAATTCCCTTATTAATTAAAAATAAGCGTATACAAGCTAAAAAAATTTCAAAGTGAAAATAAAGCAAAAAAAACAACAGTTAAGACCAGAAATTTCACGAGTTCAGGTACGACCTCATTTGAAGATTCTTATTAATGGAATTTTGATAGTGAATTGGCAACGATCCAACTTCTTGCACAGAGGCAAAAACAATATAAGTAGTAGACGGATAAATATGTATATATTCACTTATACATGTATCAGCACTTAAGTGTGTTTTTATAATAATAAAAACATAAATAATATTTAACAAGTACTTTAAATATCAACTATCACATCAACATCACATCACATCATATTGCATTAGTCACATGATATCCAGACAATTATATTGTAGTCGGTCATGCGCATAACATTCAATCAGTTTTATCAACATTTTTATTGGCACATTTATATGCACTGGATCAGTGGGGAATTCACAGCAAGAGTAGTTAAAATTATTAGTCCATTGTTAATTTGCCACAGCCACACCTGATTTTTTTGTTGTGCCAATTCTGTAGCTAAATACATACTCATTTACATGTCTTATTAAAATATATATCTTGACATCTCAATAAAATAACTTTTTGCTACTAAATAAATTTGTATTGAATGACGAATTGTAATTTAGGCACAATGATAAGATTAATGGCATATATTTTCAATAAGTACTGCGCTCATTTTTGAATTGAAATCTTGAGTTTTCATATATGTATGTAGCCTATTATTGAAAATGTACTAATTTAAAGTATATTTAGGCACTTGTCATAAATTTACAATTATTGAACGTCCTGGGATCTTATGATCATCAACATCATTAATTGTGATTTATATGAATTATTTCAGGCTTGGCTGATCCATTTATTTCGGTGCAAATGAAAGAATTCAATTCACCATTCTGCCCAACGTTTCGCTGACAAATTTCAGCATCATCAGGGGCAACTCTGTTTATTTTTAAAAAACAAAAGACATGTATCAATTATACATTCGCACAAACAGAAGAAATAAATGCACTTGAATTTTCGCAATACTCACTACAATATTAAACAATTATATTGAGCTTAAAACTAGTACCATCAGCTAGTAAGCTGAAGCTATATTATCGGTGTCCTCTTTTTTGTTTATCGTCTCCTCCCTTCTTTGTAATATTCTTAGACTCTCTAATGTGTATCGCGTTATTTCTCTCTTTTATTTGTCGCTTAATCGACTAAACAAATTAGATCCTTGCCTAGCATAGGATGCCCGTCATTCATTCTTATTGGCGACAAAGGCCAATTCGAAATATCAAGAAAACCTCAGTAGCCCTCCAGCTACAGTAGGCGAGTAGTAGAAGCATATCTTTTACACTATATGGTTCCAGCGAATGGGGGGAAAAAACTGGTCGGACCATGCCGATTGGTTAAAGTATTTCGCTTACTATTTAACATCTGTCAGCCGGGAGCTTTTTTTCCATACTACTCCATTTGTTTTTGGTTCTCTTCACATCTCTTCTTTCCTCAACTTTTCTCTTAGCCATTCACACTCACTCTCACCATACTTTTCTCTTTGTTTCTTTAGTATCTGTCCTACTTGCTTTTTTCCTCTCATCTCCATCTCCATCAGCTCCATCGGAGCTCCAATTTCACACAAACATATACCAATAAACATACGAAGTATGTAAAGAAATTACCGAGGAAATTTTTATTCAAACAGTAGGTTCAATGCTTTCAATGCTTAATGCTCGAGCAAAAAAACCTACAGGTATAGCAGCAATGTTCTATTTACTTGAAGCTATATTTATGAAAAATTCTATGAAAATCTGTCTAGGCGCTCGGCCTCCTTCCCACAAATTTTTTTGTAGCTTAAATCTTGCTCTAAAGTACGCTCCCTGTTCCTTTTCTTCTTTCTCTCTTTTTCCGTCCCTTTTCGCCACCTTTTTTCCAGTCTGCTTTACCTTACCACCACCCCCTCTCCCCCTTCTACTTACACAATTCCTACCGTTTTGATTACTCGTCTACTTTTTTCATCCTATTCTTTATCCCTTTTTTCCCACTCTCTTTCATTCAAATATTCAGATCGAACATGTGCCAGAGGAACGGCCATCTACCTGGGAAGTCTGCCTTCTTCTACTGCGATTTTCGGGTATTGGACTCTGATAAATGGATTTGCCAGACATTTTTCAGCACAAGAATTTGTTGACTCTTTGCTGATGAGGTTAAGGGCTTGTTTGTTGGTTCAAATAGCTGAATTCTTGTGCACCCGATTTCTTCATATTTCTTGCGGAGATGTTTCATCTTATTCCTAGGAGGCGGGCCTCATTGATCTCGTTTCTGAGTATTTAACAGAAACTGTGTTATTAGCATTTGTTACTGTCTTTTGTGGGAAGTATTTCCACCTCTCTACATAGATGAGGTTCGGGCGTCATAAGAAAACATCCCTTTGCAGTTCTGAACGCGGTGAATGATAAGAAGAAAAGAACTTATTATCTTCCGTTTCTTTTCGTCCGTCTCCTCCTTTCCATTTCTTTCTTCTTCTTTGTCATTTTTCTCTTGCAGTTTCTTACCCTTTCCCTTTCTTTTTTGGCGCACCATTTTATTTTGAGGGAATTTTTCGCTGCCTCTTTCCCATTTTAAACTTCTCTTTTCCTCTTCTCTTCCAACCGATCTCCTTCATATCGACGGCTGAGTGAAATATCACCTATCTCGGCTGCCAGTACGAAAACGCCCCATCAAAGAACGTTTTTTAAAAACGTCTTATTTCAGAATTTCCTTCAAAAAATGCTATCTCTCAGAAATCGGTTGAAGAGTGCCCTATCAAAGAACTTGTTCATAAACGCCTCAACTGATGAGAAAATACATTGAATTTAAGCTCGGATGGAGACAGAGTTATATTCTATTAAGCAATCGAGGTACAGCATTTTTGACTTCTACTTGAAATATTTGCGAACGTCATATATGTAATACTCCTATATACACACCTGCTCAAAATAATAGGTACACAGCAGTCCTTCAATTTCAAAACAAAAAAAAATTCATTTTATTAAATCAATATTATGAAAATAAACACACACTTTTATCCTTGTCCTATTTATTTATGAAAATAAGCAAACTTCACATTAAAGTAACGAAAAACATATTAGTTATTATTTAAAAACATTATTTGGCCGAAATTAACCTGCCCATAAAAATAGGTACAATTTTGATCAGATAGTAATTATAAAAAAAATATATGAAACAAAACTTTTCTTTTACACATTTAACATTTCTTAGTTAATAACCAGTATATCCACTTCATTCTGAACTACTTTACCCATTCTTTTGAGCATATTATTGATAAAAGTCTGGCAGGTTTCTACGGGTATCTCAAACCAAGTCTTTTGAACACATTCCATAATTGGTCTTTGTTGGAGAGTTTGTCCTACAATTTCTTCTTAATCTCCCCACAGGTTTTCAATTGGAACCCGTAGAAACCTGCCAGACTGTTATCAAGATATGCTCAAAAGAATGGGTAAAGTAGTTCAGAATGAAAGTGGATATACTGGTTATTAACTAAAAATGTTAAATGTGTAAAAGAAAAGTTTTGTTCATATATTTTTTTTATAATTACTATCTGATCAAACTTGTACCTATTTTTATGGCAGGTTAATTTCGGCCAAATAAAGTTTTTAAATAATGAACTAATATGTTTTTCGTTACTTTAATGTGAGTTTGCTTATTTTCATAAATAAACTAGGACAAGGATAAAAGTGTGTTTTATTTTATATATGATTTAATAAATGGATGTTTGAAAGTGAAGGACTGCTGTGTACTATTATTTTGAGCAGGTGTGTAGCTACACAAGGCTAGGTACATTCACAAACATCAGAGTACCGATATATTACTGTTTAAACGTTTTTATTTTGTATTCAATAATCGAATGTACCTAAATTTTACTTTTTTCTTGTCACACTTATGCTGCTACAATCACAAAAACTTTATAGGCTGTCTTGTTTTGATTTCGAATTCAAAACACATTTCGAGCATTTTCTATTAGCAATATAGGAGTATTACATATATGGCGAACGTATATAAGTTTGAATTTTTCAGAAAGGGGCGTGGCAGCGTCTACCTTTCAAGAACTGCATGCAAGTTATATTTCTGAACTTTATTTGCGCCGGTGGATACAAAAAATATACTTCAAACAGTTGGTCTATATTGCTTATTGCAACAACTAAACACCGTTAACTTACCATATGGTTTTTATTATTATTATAGAAAAAAATATAGTTTGCCAATGGCAAAAACTTAGTGACCTACATAAGCAATAATAACAAAAAAAATCCTTCGAAAACTTCAAAGGTGAATGGAAATTTACACTCAAATGAAAGCAAAGCGAATTAGGCATAAACAAAACGCTGACCACGGGTGCTAATGGGCATAAACAGAGACGTATATGTGGATGTAAATATGTTTCTTTAATTGGTCTGTTCCACAACTACACGGGAAATAATCTGTGTTGGCTGTCTATACACAATTGGGAAATACAATCGTTTTTGATAGTTCTTATCGTACTATGTGCTCGATTTTAAAATGGTTGTTTATATCTATATGACACCACTATATTTTGTCTTGGAATCCAAGCTAGAGAAACTGACGAAACTTTATCGGAACTTCAAAATACAAAAACAGTTTCAACCATGAGAAAGCGAGACCACTATTCTCCCAAAATTAGTGAGTTTGACATGTTTTTGTTTATGTTTTAAATTTGTAGTTCTACATTAACATTTTTAACAATAAAAGCAATGCAAATAACACGGGAAAATTATTTCGGTCTCTGATGGTTCACTTTTTTCACAAGAAAGTTGATTTTAGTTGCGTTTTTATGCACAAAATTTTGAAACTAAAAACAAAATATGCGCAGAAAATTTTCAGTATGCATTATACTCAGTTGCAACTAAATGTGTCTCTCCAATTATCTCTACACAAGTCCACCATTAATCGCAACCGATTTTGCTATAGGTTACACCTGCTTACACACTATGACCAACAGAGTTGCGTATCTCCGCTTTTCTGTACATCGGGGTTTGTAACGAGTTATTTACCACTGACGCGAGTCTTCAATAATTGTCGCTAGACGGGTCTCCCAAACGTTATCTTAGTGACGATAGGCATTTTATTTTAACCGCAATTATAGTCTACATATATACATGTAAAAAAAAACACGACTACTATTTAAAATTTTTTGAAAGTTTCGTTTCGTTATGGAACGCTTTTTGTACTAAACTGTAAGCATTTCAATGTTTATCGAACACTCCTATTTAGACACACATTCGCTTAAAATAGGCAATAGTCATATTGCCCAATTGCGGCATTGTTTTTTGTTGTAGTATAAAGGTGGCAAGCAAATTGATCACTTTATTAACATACACAACAAGCATCAAGGGAGAAAATCAAAAACAAAAAAAAACTAATGAACAATTTAAACTTGAAATGATAAGAAGACTGGTTGGTCAATTGGAATAAGCATTTGTTCAAATTTACAATGTCAGTAGTTAAAAGGCTGAAGAAATTTATTTCCATTAATGGCAACTATTGCATACTTACAAAATCATCTATATTTACATATACACTGCTGATCATCAGAAAATATCTTTTTTAGACAAATTTATTTAAACAGCTGTTAAGATTTAAAAAAGTACAATACTTCATTGTGTTAAGACATCCACAGAGTTGTCAGTGTACTTATCTGGGGAAGGCATGCCATGTTGTGGAATCATATGCAGGGCCGCATTAACCCTCAACGTGGCCATAGGCAACCATCAATTTGGGGGATCTTTTTTCACGTCCGTTCCCCTTCTTTTTTTCGATTAAAAAATGCAAACTTATATCTTTCATAAAAATTTTATTGTCAAAACTGTAATAATATCAATAAAATTACTATCTACATTTTAAACATTATGCTTTATACATTTGTTTTCGGCAAATTCATAAATTATATCATCAATATCGATTTTGTTTAATAAGTCTGACTCAATGCAAAGTATACTTAACATCTCGAGTCGCTCTTGTCGCGTTGTAACACTTTCAGCAGCTTTAATTCTTTTTAATTGCGAGAAGGATCGTTCGGCAGAACAATTTGTGATCATTAATGTTAAAAAAATACGAAGACCTATTTCTGTGTTAGAAAATACATCGGCTAATTGATCTTCCATTAGAATCTTATACTAATGACTATGAGTTTTTTGTGCATCAGTGTATCTGGAGTTCACGTAACTTTGGAATTGTCATTTCAAGAAAAATCTTCAAAATCTCTAGATAAAAAGTAACTAAGTTATTTATAGCTTCGTGGAGGTCTCCATCCTTAGAGAAAAGCTGATGAGAAATGCAAATCTCTCTGAAACTTCCATATACACTTTCACACGTCGTTTGATTTCACTGTGAAGATTGTCGATACTTTCGAGGAAACCTTTTGTCCTAAAATCATCGCGAGGCCTTTGCGTTATTAGGTTGTTTTTCTATGACGAGTACGTTTTACGATTTCTGTATAACGTACACCAGGTAATAATAGTTTTGTGTTTTTTCTCGAAATCGTTGAACTTTTCACGGAATGAAACTAAACTCTCTTCTAACGATCCGTACATAAAAGCACACGGTTTCAAATCTGCTTTTTCACTTTACAATGGCTTTACTCACGGAAGGCGTAGCAGTCAAAATGGAGTTCCATAAAATCAACATGAAACCAAATTCGAATTTTTGCATTTTATTCGCAACACACGTCGCCTCATAACGAGTATCAGTACTTTGTGATTCATCATCAGCTATGATTCCTAGAGCCTCCAATGTGATATCAAATGAATCGTAAACTTAATTCGTCACGTTCGAATGTGCTTCCCAGAAATTTTAGAAGTATTTTTAATTTTTCGGGGGCCTCCTAAAATCGGGGGCCCAGGCAACCACCTATTCTGCCTACTTGTTAATCCGGCCCTGATCATATGACATAGATGAGGAATAAATGCGGGTTCTTTCATGATAATAGGTCTAATACCTGATGCACTGTGACCTTTAGTAATATCAATTGTACTTGTAGAATACTACCTCTATAGGCTTTTTGCAACACATAACGAACGGATAAGAAGTCACTCCACCTATGTAGAATCAGCATTATAGAATCATTCACGGAGAAGAAGCACCGGGGTTTCATCGTCCAAAAGACTACAGTATTTCGGTAGGAGTTCTTCTGGAAATTCTTGTGGAAATTCTAAGCAATTTTGGGGGGCGCTGCAATAAATATCAAGGCGCCAGCAATGTTTAGTTTCCTACATACTCGTGGTCTCCCTAATCATTAGCTTTACCACTAGGTCATTCCGTAAAACTTACTTGTTGTGTTCCCTAGATTCCTTGACGACATTAAATAATGCATGAATATCCGCTTGAAGGCAGTAAGGTAGCTTCAAATTGGTATGGATTTCTTAAGTAACTCGCAATTAGCCACAAATTTATGTTGGCCAATCACTGTAGTGTAGCAGACCTCAGGTTGCGTTTAAATTGATCAACATTTACGTGGATTGCTAAGCGCTACTCAAGGTTTTAATATCCGATGCATAGTAACATCCTTGTCAACTGTCACGTGCTCCTCTTTACTCAAACGTTAAGTACCCGAAACGGAGGTTGTGGGTTGTAAGCAGTTACACTGGTCACCTTAAGGTCTGCTCTTGAAAATGTCAGCTTAGAAAATACTGTCAAAATACTACAAACTGTGAGTTAGCGAGATCATTATCGCCAAAAGCAGACTTCGTTTAAACAAACTTACTCCGCATCTAACTAACTCTCCCGCTGCCACTCCCAATTCCATCATCAGAGCATCTACCTATCCATACTTACTTTTACAATATATACGTTTCTAACAACTAAACCGTTTTGGAACGATTTACCACAATACAAAAAAGAGGTTTTCACCAAATTGTGAATAATAATGTGGGAATAAAAAATGTATATCAGGAAGATTTTCCGTCATTCCTTGTCAGTGTCACTGAAGATGGCACAATGCCGAAACCGGTTTGTCACCAAACCAAATTCGACAAGAGATAACGGAAAATCATTCCAGTATACATCAATCATCCACCCTGTCGAAAAATCAACAAAACAAAGAGAATCATTTTCTATTGATATTTTAAAACGTTGAACCTATTCAGTTGAACAGCAGTGTATATGCAATAATTTAATAGCTTTTCAAATAACAGCTAAGACGTTTTTTTAAGTTACAGAGTTGTTTTTTTTTGTATTAAAAAAGTAATTAAAATTTATATATGTGGGTCACATGAGATTCGGGTTTATTTGAATATATTTTTTTTAGTTTGTAAGAGTTACATTAATGACCAATCAAATTGGAAAAAAAGCTAATTTTATTGAATGGAAATTCGTGGGTTAATCTTAAATCAATGCTTCGCGTTCTTATATAGGCAATTTGGTAGCTGTGCTGATATTTATCGACCTGATTAAGTTACTTTATAGTACCAGATCTACCCAATTTGGCGATTTCTAGCCCCAATAGGGTCAAAAATCTTGAAAGCTTAATGTTTGCACGTCTAGCAACATGTTCGTTAGAAACTACACAGTCCTTGCGTTCCAAAGAACAGTGATCCAGATACTGATAGATATTTTACATGCAAATGCAACAACAAATTGATCCATATGGAACGCAACATGTATTATTTCCCTTACGACAAGAATGGCCAATAGCAAACATACCGTTAAAGGTGCTTTAAATATACTTATTCACCGACAGCTCTAAACATAAGCGGGGCAATGTGGCAATCAGCCTTATCGCGAGTTTTATTTTCATCCCGAAAATATTCACAGTTTTTGTTCACCCTATTGAAGAGGAAACAATTTTTCGTGTTCGAAAAAGGTTTGGCCTTATTGGCTCTTTGTTCGGGCGAAATGAACTGCGGGGAAACTCAAATTTATTCACTTATATTTTACAGGCGAACGAGAGGAAAACCAAATGTAAGTACTTTTTTGTTTTGAAATTTTATATTCTTATAATTATATGCACTTTTATTATTAGGAATAAATCAATAAATAGGGCACAATCGGAAATGCTGCTTGACAAGATGATCGGGAAAAAGTGCCGGACTTCTGGAAGCAGCTTACGTTATGTTCAAATAGCCTTGGTACACCTGTTAAGAGTGAAGCTGAGTGGAAAAAAGTAAAATTCCTTTATTGCTAAGTATGTAAATTCTTTTTTTTAGACAAGGTATCTATTTCTAGGAATGACCCACGAAAGAAGGCGTCCAAAAATGCAATTTATGCGAAGGGGAAAGGAGGCGGACCCAACATCCTACAACTCCTGGTATTCCGAACTTTGTGCTTTGTGTGCAGTTTGACGTTGCTCTTCTAAAGTTGGCCAAGTTATGCATTGTGTCCATTGTAGACAAAGCAACGGTTCCAAAATGTTCAGCACTCCTGAAAGTAGCTCACTGAAACAAGATTGGCTAAGACCTACCTCATGGTCCTTTCCAACGCCTTTTTGATGTCCTCCCTTAGTGAAAAAATGAAGACATGCGTTCAACTTTACAATTGGCGGAACTCCAAAGTTTTTCTTCAATGGTGGCAAGGAGTTGGTAAGAATATCTAGCAAAGAATGCTGGCTTGTTTAGCCCGTAATATTGCCGAAAACTAATTGAAAAAAAGTTAACTTTTTATTCAAACGTCTGAAAATAGTAATTTTTAAATTATAGTGAATCACTTAGCTCCAAAGGATTAGAACTGTCCCTTAATTGCCTTCGAATCGCTTTCACATTTATATTCGCCTCCCGCTCAACCAATACCGACCTAAGTGCAATACTAAACATTTTTTTTATACATTTTTATCCCTATTTTTGCTGTATTTTCAGGAAATATATGCTTGTTTACAAAGTCTACACAATTGCAAGTAAACTATTTGTTCGCTGCTAATTCACAATAGAGCAACAGCAGTTTCAATGAGCTTTTGTTCGCCCGAAATTGCCGATAGACGAAAAAAGTTCATCCGAACAAAAAAAGTGAAGGCGAACACTTTTCCGCGCGAACTTCGCGATAAGGGTGTATGTGTTTCGTATTAAGCGGAAAGGTTAGCAATCCACGATGCAGTGAGTTATTGACTAAAATTAGGAAAAGTGTTTATATTTTCTCGCACAGTCGGACCGCCTTGGGCAGCGGATTCTGTAATTACTTGCGCAATTGCATATGCACGGAGGAGGAGGATTGTGTGCAATATCTTAAGAGATATACAAGGTGAGGTAACCCGAAATAACGATTGGTCAAACAAATCATTTCCAGCATACGGCGCTAGTGTGGGAGCATTCCGGATTCATACTAAAAAAGTGCTTTTCATATCCGTAATACTGCCATACGTAGCCGCGAAATATTTTGTAGCTATGTCGTCAGCAACATGAGGAACGCGAATTCAGAGCAACACTCTAGCGTAGTTGGAGTGATGTCCTTCAGCAGCTTCCTTTTGCTTTCTGTTGTTTCATTCCGGCGTTTGTCTTTAACTTGCTATCAATGATATCTGTTAAAATATCTTCTCAGTCGCATGTCGTATTCGCGTCCAATATATTATTCCAGAGTCTTATATCTAAATAGTTGAGTCCCTTTTTTTCTGCTCCCAGCTGTAGTACGTGCGAGTCTAAAATCTAATTTCGCAAAATGAGTGTCGTTTGAAAGCTGTTAAGTCGGCTGTCGACAAAGTGTTCATAATATGACAAATCTTGGCGAAGATACGTATACCCAGCACCTTTTTTCCGATTTCAAAGCAGTTTCCTATGGGACGGAAAGGTGTAGTCCATATGCCGCTTCTGTTAATTTGGTAACCCTCTAAACGTTGCTATACTAAATGACGCTAGGCAACGTTATCAGGCAATCAAACTCCTCACCTGCTACCCTAGAAATGAAGTACAATATATATTTACTAAAACCCATACCTTCCTCCATTAAATATATCAGTCCTGTCCATCGGTTTGATTAAGATTTTTTACAACAGTTAGGCCCGGTTTTTCAGTACAAGTTCACCTCAGCTTGACAGTTAAACTACGCTTAAACTTATTCTGCAGTTTATCAGTCTACTTCAACGGAAGTTTAAGCTAAGCTTAAGCGGCCGATCTGCCAGGGTTAAACTCTAGTTAACCTATCAGATATTTGCGTTCGTACGAAATGGCGTCCAAAATACCCAACAAGCATTTGGGCTTGAGTACCATTAGAGCTCATGTTGATAACTACGCATACTTCTAAAATCTCAAAAGTTGTTTCGAAACAGTGGCTCAACTCAAGAATCATAGCGTACTCAGCAAAAGAGGGGACTTTTATAAAGCAAAATATTCTATTACTTAAGTTGAAAAAAATAATTAACAACTTGCGGTTCTCTAACTGGACTCAAATATATGATTAAATGATGTTTGATGTAGCACGCTACCATCACACCACGGCGGCCGCCTATATAATTAATTCTTGATTAATTTTACTTACTTACTTACTTTATTATTTTTTATTAATTTATTCTTGATTAATACGTGTGACATCTTATGCATAGACATCAAAATTCTAAAAGTGATTGGATCACCTGATTTGTATTTGACTATCGCTGTCTCATTCTGTATCTCTTTCTATCACACGCTGAAGGTAGCCGGCCTATGCGCCCCCCATGGTGCAACTATATACAGGTTGGCTCATCTGTAAAGCAACAAAATATGTCTGTTCAAATTGTCAAAATCTGTGTATTGGTGTTGGTGCGAATGGTATGGAATGAAACATAAAACTTAGCAGTTTTTGAATGTGTAAGTAAAATGTTGCCAATGTGTTGGCTGTTTTGAGTTGCCATCTCCTTTGACAATCCCTTCGATCATGCAATGACATAAATAAAATCAGCTGATGAGATGAGCCAACTTGTACATAATTGAACCATGGCGCCCCCATAACAACCTGTCAGGCAGTGACAGATAAGATATCACACTTAGTTTGATTCACTATGGATTGCGCATTGCGCATGTAAACAAAAGATCAGCTGTTTTTTATGGGCAATTCATACGTCATTTTCCTTTAGCTCTTGTTTTTTTTCTCTCTTTATTTCATTCGCTCAAGCAGTCAACTGTGATGTAGATGCGCAGAATGAAGCAATTTTGAACTCGTGAATACGCAATCTGGGTAGGTGATTTGTGACTGCTATCAACCAGGTGTTTACTTCTCACAATAAACATCTGTTGGTGTTGGTAGTACCATCTTGGAGATTTTTTTCAACTCCACCTCAACTCGATATATAATATAAGATAACAACAGGAAAAATAGGTTGAATATGCATTTGAGAACTGTACATTTCTCAAAATCTCCCGAAATTAGGATAATAATTGGAAAATATTGTTACGAATATTAGCAAAACCAAAACTTTTGAATATAAAGATATTGCATGCGCGAACTTCGGTGGAAAGCAGCGGAGCGTAACAAAATTCTAGTAGGTCACTTTCACCACACCAAAAACTTTAACACAATTTTTAACATAATTTA
The DNA here is from genome assembly GCA_029619165.1 of Eurosta solidaginis. Lineage (NCBI taxonomy): Eukaryota > Metazoa > Arthropoda > Insecta > Diptera > Tephritidae > Eurosta > Eurosta solidaginis. The sequence continues at coordinate 7,112 of JARSSU010039337.1, read as the reverse complement.
AGCACAGAAATACACTGATTGGAGTTTTAGAGAGTAAAAGTTAAAATTCTGAACACATTACCTGAATAAAAAGTGCACAAATAATTGTTAAATAATAAATACAGACAGTGGTAGTTTAAAAAATTCTGCTGTGGTAAGTGGTGAATGTGACCTACTAGAATTTTGTGAAGCTTGCCTCACACGATTTTTCGTCTATGCAATGTCTCTATATTATATCGTTTCTGGCAAAACTAAGGGGTGCTGCCATCTCTAAGCCGATGCTAAGCAGCGCCTTGCATGCACATCCATAGATCAATCATTATGTATCTACATAAACGAATCAATCATTATGTCTACACATATGTAGGTACACGCAGCTGAGAGCAACGCACAAGCACATACATATATTATCTGAAATGCTCCTAAAGGTATGCAATTGTGATTGTGGAAGTGTCGCTCACACATACAAGCGTATGGGGTATGAGAGAAGCTATAAAAATTATACATCTGTTGTTGTAGCTGAGAAATTTATAACTAACTAAGTAAATTCTGGAAGCGCCTAGAAGATGCCACTAGGAAGTCACAGAGTATAAAAGCATCAGCGGTAGAGGCGCTAGAAGCAGTTCCAGTTAAGCACGCTATCTGTCGGGGAATAGATCAGTTTCATTTAAGCTATCAGTCAGTTTGGTTAATAAGCAAGCTAGTTGCAAAGTATAAGTGTTATTGTGAAGTACTTTAATAAAGGCCATTTTTCCATTATTCAATATTGGAGTTATTTATTCAACAGTTCAGTGATTCGAACGTTAGCAGAAGATTGCAAATAAGGAGAATTGCATTAAATTCGTTACAATATTAATGACGTTGGAGACCAACTGGAAAACTTTTAATTTTACAAAATTTCTCAAAATTGGATAGTGACTGGAGGATGAAGTTGGATATCAACTCGAGAACTATCTGGTTTAAGAATAATTAAATAATGATGTTGGATATCACTTCCAGAACTAGACATATCATGTTTGTTGGGTAAAGAAAATCCAGCTGTTGCCGTATCTACAAATTATCTAGATAATAAAAGAAAACCAATATTGCCGCACAAAACAGCATACCCCCAAAGGCGGCCTTAAACTGTGACTGAAAAACTGCTCAGTAGTTTAACTGGAGTTTAAATTTGACTAGAGTTTAAGCAAGTTTAGTTTAAGCTTAGCTTAACTAACCACTGATAAACCGGGCCTTAATAATCCAAGTACGAGTATTAGGTGGCAGCTTGTAGCCGCAAATATTTAACTGCTACTAAATATAAGTGCGAGTATGTCGTTACATTGTCAGTGCATGCAGTGTGCACTTTGCTCTAATAAGCATTTCTCTACAAAACTTGCCCATCCTACCCTAGACGGAAAAAGCTTATTAAAATGTACGCAGATAGGCCAAATTTAGGGCAGGACAACGTCTGCCGGGTCTTCTAGTATGAAATATAAAAATCCAACTGCCGATTTTATAATTGTAAATATAGCAACTAACAAATTAGTACTTATTTGGCACTCAATGTCTAGCTCCAAACCAGAAATTGGTAACACTAGTTGCTGACTTCCCTTGAGGATAACTTACTATTATCATGTGAAGTTAGAGAGGCTCCTCTTCTTTTGGGTACAGTTTTGCTTATATTCTTTGGTCATATGCCCCATATATTTCAGCTATGGGTTAGTTATCTATTTTTCTAATTATCGATATTACAATTTTATTTATGAATCAATTTTAATTGCCATTTTTCAGTGCTATTCATTTTTGAATAAATTTTAGCTGTCAAATTGTAAGTGTAAATTTTTTTTAATCTTACACAAGTGCCTGAGCTTCATACGGGAGTGCTTTTCTTGGCACTGTCATAAGAAATTCGAGCATTTTCATACGATTCAAAATTATATGTGAATATATGTATACATTTTTTTTTAATTAAAGTGTGAATTTTTTTTTATTACAGTGTGAATTTGTATCTGTGCATATGATTCGGAGCAAAACAAAACAAAAGTGCTGCAAGTGTATAGGGGTTGAGCAGCCCTGTTCTTAACGAAAACGGATTATAGCCTAATTGGCAAATAAAGCAATACATAATCCATGTTATATGTTATACGTTTTTATCGCTTATAAAACATTAACAGCATTATTTCTTATTTCATAGCTCCACCATCGCCAACCCGCGCGCTACCACCGCCTACAGCGCAACACCGCGCGCCTATACCCACCTTCAAATGTACACCCCAACCGTGCATGAATATCATCAGCCGCGCCGCGCCGTGCAACAACAGAACAGTGACATCAAAAGGCAGAGGCCCAACTAAACGGCCTCCTGCACCTCCAACAGCGACAACAAAAAGGCAGAGGCCCACCTAAACGACCTCCTGCACCACCAACAGCGACAACAAAAAGGCAGAGAGCTACCTAAACGGCCTCCTGCACCACCAACAGCGACAACAAAAAGGCAAAACCCCCTAAACGACTTCTGCACCACCAACAGCGATAACAAAAAGGCAGAGGACCACCTAAACGACCTCCTGCACCAACAACAGCGACAACAAAAGGCGAGGCCCACCTAAACGGCATCCTGCACCCCAACAGTGACCACAAAAAGAACAACAACCAAGACGGTGAGTTCGTTCCGTAATACGAACAAAATTTGATTTTTTTTATCCTTTTTGAATTAAAACGTATCATATAGTATTTTAAGCAAATGAGGTCATATAGACGAAACAAATTTTTGAATTTAACTTATCATAGACTAAACCTTAGGATGACACTTTAAAAGTAAAAGTTTATCATTCGGTAAAATCCAAATAGTTAATAATAATTATAATTACGCCTAATTTTATGCTATATACATACGATCGTAAATTAGACATAAAACTTGAGGCGTGTTTAATTGCTGTTCGCATTCAGCTTATGCGCTAATTTTTTTTTACTCTAAGGCTTAGGTTAAAATTTGTAAGGAAATTTCGCGGTTGCCAGCAAGCAAACAAATTTACTTCAATAATAATTCTTCTGTGGTAGCATTTGTTTAATAAATTGCAATTTTATTATAGTTTTGTTCTAGCATATTTTATAAACATACATACATATTTATAGCTGCTAGTAGAATAAAACCACACATTACCATACGATAAACTTACGTTTGTACATCTGCCTAACGATACATTCATCTTTTAATCATAGTAATTATCGATTACAAAAACTACTCGAAATTTATGTGTATATGTATCAACAACATAGTCTATGTACGTGCATACACCGTAAGAAAACAAAACTGTATCGTCAATACTTTAAGATTTTTGTTACTTCACAAGTTCAAAAATACATTATAAAAATGCATACTTTAATTATATAATTAGTACATAAAGACATACAATTGCTTACTGCATGTTGCGCTTATTTTGCCTAGTAATTAGCATTTTTTTTATTTTTTTCGAGAAATTAATAATTAATATAACAATAAAAAAATTTATAACATATAAATATGCACATATGTACGTATCTGGGTAAATATAAGATGCTAGACATACTCTGAATCATATTAATTTAACTATGATTTTAATTAACATTAAATAAAATTACATTAAAATAAATAAATCCAACAAAAAAATATGAGATAAAATAAAATTTAATGAAATAATAAAGATTATAAATAATAATAACAAAAATAAGATAAGATAAAATAAAAAGGAAATACAGTACAATAAAATTAACAAACTATACCAAAATAAAATGAACTATAATAAAATAAGATTTAATAAAATAATTGAGATTATAAAATAAGAGATATTAAAATAAAATAACATTACAATTAATTAATCTAAATCAAATTAGAACATATACAAGTAAGGAAGGTTAAGTACGGGTGTAACCGAACATTACACTACTCAGTTGAGAGCTATGGTGACAAATAAGGGAAAATACCATGTAGGAAAATGAACCGAGGGAAACCCTGGAATGTGTTTGTATGACATGTGTATCAAATGAAAAGGCAGTTAAAGAGTATTTTAAAGGGAGTGGGCCATAGTTCTATAGGTGGACGCCATTTAGGGATATAGCCATAAAGGTGGGCTCAGGGTGACTCTAGAATGTGTTTGTACGATATGGTATCAAATGAAAGTTGTTAATGAGTATTTTAAAAGGGAGTGGGCCTTAGTTCTATGGGTGGACGCCTTTTCGAGATATCGCCATAAGGTGGACCAGGGGTGACTCTAGAATGTTGTTTGTACGATATGGGTATCAAATAAAGGTGTTAATGAGTATTTTAAAAGGGAGTGGGCCTAGTTCTATAGGTGGACGCCTTTTCGAGATATCGCCATAAAGGTGGACAGGGGTGACTCTAGAATTCGTTTGTACGATATGGGTATCAAATGAAAGGTGTTAATGAGTATTTTAAAAGGGAGTGGGGCCTTAGTTCTATAGGTGGACGCCTTTTCGAGATATCGCCATAAAGGTGGACCAGGGGTGACTCTAGAATGGTTTGTACAATACGGGTATCAAACGAAAGGTGTTATGAGTATTTTAAAAGGGAGTGGGCCTTAGTTCTATAGGTGGACGCCTTTTCGGATATCGCCATAAAGGTGGACCAGGGGTGACTCTAGAATGCGTTGTACGATATGGTATCAAATGAAAGGTGTTAATGAGTATTTTAAAAGGGAGTGGGGCCTTAGTCTATAGGTGGACGCCCCTTTTCGGAGATATCGCCATAAAGGTGGACAGGGGTGACTCTAGAATGCGTTTGTACAATATGGGTATCAAATGAAAGGTGTTAATGAGTATTTTTAAAAGGGAGTGGGCCTAGTTCTATGGATGACGCACTTTTCGAGATATCGCCATAAAGGTGGACCAGGGGTGACTCTAGAATTGTTTGTACGATATGGGTATCAAATGAAAGATGTTAATGAGTATTTTAAAAGGAGTGGGCCTAGTCTATAGTGGCGCCTTTGCGAGATATCGCCATAAAGTGGACCAGGGGTGACTCTAGATGCGTTTGTACGATATGGGTATCAAACGAAAGGTGTTAATAAGTATTTAAAAGGGAGTGGGCCTTAGTTCTATGAGCGTGGACGCCTTTCGAGATATCGCCATAAAGGTGGACCAGGGGGACTCTAGAATTGTTTGTACGATATGGGTATCAAACGAAAGGTGTTAATGAGTATTTTAAAAGGAGTGGGCCTTAAATCTATAGTGGACGCTTTCGAGATATCGCCATAAAGGTGGACCAGGGCAGACTCTAGAATTTGTTTGTACGATATGGGTATCAAATGAAAGATGTTAATGAGTATTTTAAAAGGGAGTGGGCCTTAAATCTATAAGGGACGCCTTTTCGAGATATCGCCATAAACGTGGACCAGGGTGACTCTAGAATGCGTTTGTACAATATGGGTATCAAACGAAAGGTGTTGATGAGTATTTTAAAACGGAGTGGGCCTTAGTTCTATGAGTGGACGCCTTTTCGAGATATCGCCATAAGGTGGACCAGGGGCTGACTCTAGAATTTGTTTGTACGATATGGGTATCAAACGAAAGGTGATAATGAGTATTTTAAAAGGGAGTGGGCCTTAGTTCTATAGGTGGACGCTTTCGAGATATCGCCATAAGGTGGACCAGGGGTGACTCTATAATGTCTTTGTACGATATGGGTATCAAATTAAAGGTATTAATGAGGGTTTTAAAAGGGAGTGGTGGTAGTTGTATATGTGAAGGCGTTTTCGAGATATCGACCAAAATGTGGACCAGGGTGACCCAGAACATCATCTGTCGGGTACCGCTAATTTATTTATATATGTAATACCACGAACAGTTATCCTTCCAAGATTCCAAGGGCTTTTGATTTCGCCCTGCAAAACTTTTTCATTTCTTCTACTTAATATGGTAGGTGTCACACCCATTTTACCAAGTTTTTTTCTAAAGTTATATTTGCGTCAATAGACCAATCCAATTACCATGTTTCATCCCTTTTTTCGTATTTGGTATATTATTATGGCATTTTTTTCATTTTTAGTAATTTTCGATATCGAAAAAGTGGGCGAGGTCATAGTCGGATTTCGGCCATTTTTGTATACCAATAAAAGTGGTTCAGATAATACGTGAACTGACTTTGGTAAAGATATATCGATTTTTGCTCATGTTATCGTGTTAACGGCCGAGCGGAGGGACAGACGGTCGACTGTGTATAAAAATGGGCGTGGCTTCAACCGATTTCGCCCTTTTTCACAGAAAACAGTTATCGTGCCAGAATCTAAAGCCTCTACCAAATTTCACAAGGATGGTAATGTTTTGTTCGACATATGGCATTAAAAGTACCCTAGACAAATTAAATGAAAAAGAGCGGAGCCACGCCCATTTTGAAAATTTCTTTTATTTTTGTATTTTTGTTGCACCATATCATTACTGGAGTTGTATGTTGACATAATTTACTTATATACTGCAAAGATATTAACTTTTCTTTTAAAATTTTACTTAAGATACCTCAAAAGATACTCAAGTTATCGTGTTAACGGCGGACGGACGGACGGACATGGCTCAATCGATACTGATGATTTTGATATATGGAAGTCTATATCTATCTCGATTCCTTTATACCTGTGCAACCAACCGTTATCCAATCAAAGTTAATATACTCTGTGAGCTCTGCTCAACTGAGTATAAAAAATTATATTAAAGTAAATAAATACATTAAATAAATAAACACAATTAATAAATAAGGAAATAAAATACGTAGCTACAACAAAAACAACAAACGAATAACCCAAAACTTTAAATATGAGGGCAGCGTTTTCCCCTCGAAATCACTCTATGTTGTATTAACGGAATGCTGATGCCTCCGTTTATTTAGAAGGCACATAGGGTTTCCAGGTAAGGGGCCACCGAGATCTAGATGCGTCGGTGGCCATGGTTGAGGGTGGGTCAAGCACCGGGCGTCGCAACACCATCCGCGGCGCCCCCTATGTACATTCGGCCTGTTTCTTCTTTTCTCCCTTTCCAGCTTTTTTGGTAATTAATGTTTTTGTTTCAGCCAAAGTAGCCGGTCATTCCGTTTCGTTAAACTTCTTTTGCGTTTGCCTTTTGATTTTTTTTTACTTTTTTTTTGAATTTTGATTTGAATATTTAAC